>MQRK01147507.1:0-10769 GCA_001938485.1 Girardia tigrina | reverse complement strand
TTCAATTAAATAAAATAATTATAACCTCCTTTGAAATAGAGTCCGGGTTCAAATGTTTGTATCTTGCCATAACTATTTCATGCTTGAAATTTCTAGTAAATTTAGAATATATATATTCACAATTTTTCGACAGTACATTTTCTCCATCAATATTTACAAAAATATCTCCAATTTCCAAATTAGTATTACAAAAATTTATATCAGATTTATGTACTTTATCAACTACTACTACTGAAAATTTTCTTTGTTCTTTACCATTCTCAACAGCAACAAATGCACTTTTTTGGCAACCAATTTGAGGGTTTGGACCAAGGGGTCTATTATTTGTAGGACATATCAAATTTTGAAATAAATCTTCTTTTAGTTCAATGGGAAGAGAATTTTGAATATTTGACTTGATTGATAAATCAATGGAGATAAGATTACAATATTTTACTAATTGATAAAGACTAGGAGAGTTAAGATCGTTTTGGAAAGACTGTTTTCTTGGAATTACTGAATTTCGTGAATGTTCATCTGTATGCATATAATCAACATCAGTTTCCGTATGAGAACCTCGGGATGACGAAGATGATGACTTCCTTTCTTCGATGAGAGCATTTGTTTTAATTATTGGTTCTGGAAGCACCGATGGTTCAAAAACAGAAGGACATTCGATTTTCTTTTCTTTTTCTTTAATGAGAACATTTACTTTTACTTTTGGTTCTATAAATTTTGATGATTCTAAAGAAAAAGTAATTTTATTGTTTATATATAAAGTTTATTATTAAATATGTATAAGACCGAACGTTTTGTATTTATATTCTTTTATAATATTTATTATCAATACCATATAATAATTTAATTAGAAATTGAACTTTTGTTCAAAAATTTCTCGTATAATTCACGTTGTTAATGATTATAAAATAAATTATAAATCTGTTTATAAATAAATTTTTGGACACAAAAACATTTTCTTGTACAAATTACAACATCTTTGGACGATTAAGAAGAACTGACTAAGTTGAAAAATATTAGTTAGTTTGGTGCTGGTCTCCGGATCGAGCTGTGAAGACCAGTACCTCTTCAATGTGCGGGAAATAGCCGCTCGGCGGGACGGATCAGCCAGTCTAGTGTCGACCAGAATTCGATTGTACCCGTCCGGTGCCGGTCGGAGTACCGCTAAGTAACGGTGTCACGTCCGAATAGCCGCGACTTCCCGTATTGCGTCTCCGTTGCTGTGACCGCCGATAAGACTTGATGTGGTGAATTGTTCGTTCGGTTCGTCGACATGCGGTCCGAATGCGTGATTAGTGAGATCATGGGGATCCGCCATGCGTCGCCGAATTGTGTGAGGCAATGGTGCATTTGATCTGGCCGTATCAAGTAGAGGCTTAGTAAAAAAATTAGAAAAATTATTTAAAATATTTTTTTATTTTAATATAAAAACTTAAATCTGATCTTTATCATCTTCTTCATCACTACCAAAGTTTCTCTCATCCGTTAAAATGTCAATAAGTTGATCACTAATTTCTTCATCATTAGTTTCCATGTCATCATCGTTATCATCTGGGTCTTCTTCGGAGACTTGATAAATTTCTTCTTCATCATCACCGTAGAATTTGATTGTTGTCTTTTTGAAACCACTTGTAATTGTAGAGACTGGAACTTCATTCCATGCTTCTGAAATCCATTTTGTAATTTCTTCGTATGATACACACTTTAAATTTCCAGATTTTGTATAATTTTTGTAACCGTTTATGAGTCAATTTTCTCACCTGCTTCGAAGACGCGATTTGAACGATTTATTGACACTGATATCTAAGACTTGTAGTTCTTTAGTTAGACCTCCTGGAATCATAGCCTTCAAAGTACCACTGCGATAAAGATTTTAGATAAAAATTCAGGTAGCGGCTTAGTAAAGAAATTAGAAAAATTATGATGACCGAAATTATTTACTAAACCTCGGGCTTAGTAACTAGTAGATGCTTATAACGAAATCTCAGGGTATTTTCGATGGTAATAGAAAAATGATAGAAATTTTCTTTTTTTGAATTAATTTCTTTTGATAGTTAGTATTTCAGTATCTGGTCAATAGGAAAAAAAGTTTTCGATTCTCTTTTGAATTGATATAAACTATTTATGTTCTTCCCTAATTTCTTTCTCTTTTGTTGCAGTATAAATTTCCCATCATTTGCTTGGCAATATTTTATTTTTGTTTTTTTTTATTTGAAATTTCTATTTCTAAATAATTTCTATCCTAATTTTATAATACATTAATTAATTATTTGTTTTTATTTTATTTTTGGTCTTTCCGAGATCAACCATTTGGAGGTGGTAGATTAATGAATCGTTTCCTAAATGGTACTGGTCTCAAAAGACCTACTGGTATTGGAAAATAAAAATAAATATTATATATTTTATTTATAAGTGCAAGATGTAACTACATATAGGAATCAATATAAAAAACATGTATATGTCAAGGAAACCGATAAACGAAGGAATACAAAAGTGTGATTGAAAGATATATTTAATCCGTGGTACCTTTCTGGTTCGCGGTGACCCGGAAAACTTAATTGCGTGGAGCTTGATCCGCTCCATGTGGTAGGTATGTGTGCCATGGTTGACGCTCAGAGTTGCGATCCCGACATGGGTGACGACGGAGGTGTCGATGTCACGAGTAAGTGCTGGAACATTGAAAGAGCTGCTCGCTGTCCCCTCCAAATTCCCGACAGCAGTAATAGTGTGAGCCATCGCGTTCGTTTAGCCATAAAATTCATTCAGAACTGTGGCAATTCTCATTGCAATACATAACACTCAAAACGAAAATGAGAAGACGGCAAAAAATTGATAAAGAAATAAAATTGTATCAATGATCTTCAAATCACTGTATTTTCTTAGATTTACAAAAACCTAGAAAAATTAAAGAAAATTGTATTTTCTAATTTTTATAATATTACCAATATAATTTTAAATAAATTTTTTAATATTTTTTTGAATAACCTATCTTTCTTTTCTATCGAAAATACAATCAGAATTCAAAATTAAGAAGAAAATATATTTTTCATATTTATACTTTTAAGTAATATTAAAAATCATTAAAAACATACTACTTAATGATCATTTCATGTTCAATTAATTGGGCCATGTCAAATAAAAGTACCCTAAGGCAACTATTCTATCTGAAAGTGTCACATATTATGAAATAGTAAATGTCATCACAATTCAGAAATCGCCCAAAGCAAAATATTTTTTTCCCACTTAAAGGTTTTCTTTTAAAATAAATATAATAAAATATGCTTTTCAACTTTATGTATATATATATATATATATATATATATATATATATATATATATAAAATAAAGATGCAATTCTAACAAAAAATGATTATTTTACTAAACAAATTTTGCCATTAAAGCATCATCAGTTGTGAAGAGTTTTAAAAATTACATCATTTATGAAACACATTGATTTTGACGCAGTACTTGGTTGGATCTGGTGAGCTATTCTAGTGCAAATATCTATTTCTCAAATGTAAACCTCTCGTACTATAAGCAATTTTTCTGCTAATATTTTTTAGAGCTGCGCGCACAAAATTTCGTTTTGTGCAAAAATTGCTAATGAGTCACAACAATTTGTGCAAAACTTAAAATTGGCGGTTATGCATGAATTTAATGCAGGTTCAATTATTTTATCTGTGCAATTTATTACACTGACCCTAAAATCACTGCGCGGCCGCGCACCCGCGCAGCTATAGAGGGAACATTGCCTATAAGGTATTGGACCAAAGGCTCTTTAGAAGATCCTAAAACACAAAAAAATGCCTTCATACTGTTCTCCATTGACTGTAGATCGACCGACACAGCACTGCTCCGCCCGATAACAAACACCATTGCAATATTGTTTAACCTAATTGAAATCAGATATCATAGTAATGGTACCTCATCTTCGGCGTGCTTTACAGTTGTTCTCAAACTCCATTACTGCCGATCAGCCCCACAGCCTTCATATACATAATAGCTTAGCCTCGTGAATGGATTCTTAGCTCACTAGTATTACGATTTTATTGTCGGTATTTAAGAGTAATAACTCGGCTAAATTTCAGACTTTTTCACTTAGAGAGGAACTCAAACCTATTCTAGTTTCCTAGGGACACTACGTGGAAGTATGTCTAACTGACTCGCACATGTTACCAATCTAACAGGTCCCAATTTCTCTAATATACAATGATTCACACTTTTGACATTTGAATTGATAAACTAAATTAGCTTGGATAGAGTTTTTTAATTATTTGAGAAATACCTCTGTGAGGAATGTTTTGAATTGTGTGTTTATATTGTGCATGTTGTATGTTGATTCGGATTGTGCCTCTCCTACATAGATGGATGATTGATATTTTCTTTGATTCCTACTAATTAAAAATAATTTAATTTAATTTTAAAGTAAAAAGATTTAAAAAGGTAAACAAGATGAATGGAAAACGGTAGGCAAACATATACCACACTATAAAGAACGAAACCAACAAAGAAATATCAAAAATAGGTATACTAATCAAAGAAATAATGAATACGAGCCGATAAATAACTATTCAAAAGTTGTTAAATGTTGGGTATGCCACGAAGGACACATAAGAAGAAACTATCCAAATATAAAGTGTTCTTATTGCAATAGAAATGGCCATATCAGGACGCAATGCTACGTGAACAAGTAAAGATTTAAAGAAAGAGACTAAGATACCCGAAAAAATGAATGGAAAAGAACAAATAACCCACGAAATCAACAGAGATATCAAAATCGAAGATATCATATTGCAGAAATGCATGATGATAACGATTACAACGAATATGAAGAAACACGATCAAATGAAGGAAACTCGAGGCAAAAAATGTTTATAGATAATAGACAAGTATACGACAAAGACCAGGGAAACGAGGATGCACGATCACAAAGAGAGGTGATCAGTGTGCTTCATTAAAAAATAAAAATGTTTGTGTATGTGATTGTGTATGTAATGGTATGTATGACTGTATGTGTGATTGTGTGTTTGAAGATACTTATCTTGAAGTTTGTGAATTAGATTGTTGGAAAAAAGAATTTGAAACATACTGTTTTGATAAGGAGATAAAGACAAAACCGAAGAAGTCGAAACGGGAAGAAATGTTGAAAATATCAAAGCTCAATATTAGATATGATAAATTGAATGGAAGATCAAGCATTGAATTTAATACAAAGAATATGAATGTTGCATGTCTTTTGGATACGGGTGCGAAAGTAAATGTTGTTAAAGCAGATATACTTAAAAGTATGAAATATGTTCAGATAGAAAAAACGAGTAAACGCATTCATTGTGCAAATGATTCAGAACTTATAAATTATGGAATTGTTAAATTAAAAGTAATAATTGAAGGAGATGCAAAAAATTATAGAGTTTTATGTAGTCAAAGAACTCAACTCAGAAATGATAGCAAGAGTTGACTTTTTGGACAAATTTGGAATAAAACTAAAGAAGGAAACTATAGATTCAAGTGATATATGGATGATTAGAGATAGTCCAAAAGATGATGACAGACTAAAGAGAATTAAAGAAATATATAACACCAAAGTTGACAACCAACTAATGAAACTATTAACAGAATATAAATCAATATTCATGGCTGACAAGTGGGATGTTTGGAAAACTTCCTTAACGAAACACAAAATAGAAACTTGTGGAGAATCATTTTTAGTGAAGCCTTATCGACTACCACAACATTTTGAAGAGAAACTAGATGATGTCATTAGAAATTTTAAAGAAAACAGTATAATTGAAAAGTGTAGTTCTCCATGGAACTTCCTTCTGGTGTGTGTATGGAAAAAAGAGAAACAAGACATCCGAGTATGCGTCGATTTTCAATAGTTAAATAAAATTACGGTAAGACCGGCATTTCCCATGCCAAATGTGGATGACATGTTAAACACGTTGAATGGAGCAAAATATTTTAGTACAATCGATCTGGGAAATGCATATTATCAGGTTGAATTAGAAGAAGATTCAAAGATTAAAACTGCGTTTTCAACAAAGAATGGTCAATATTGTTTTAAAAGAATGCCTTTTGGAATTGCAGCGACTCCAGCTACCTTTCAAGAATTAATGGTGAAAGTTCTAGGAGATTTGATTTAGAAAGAAGCAGTCGTATATTTGGATGATATTTTGATTTTTGCAAAAGATAGAGAAGAACATCTTAAAAGAATGCATAACATATTTGAGAAAATTAAAGAAGCCAGCTTGAGATTAAATCTAGAGAAATGTCACTTCCTAGTAGAAAAAACTAAATTTTTAGGATATGTCATAAGTAAAGAAGTTATTGATACAGATAAAACAAAGATTGATGCAATTAGAAAATTTCAAAGCCCGTCATGTATCGAACATTTAAGAAGCTTTTTGGGTTTGACGAATTACTACAGGAAATTCAGAAAAGATTACGCTAGATATACAAAAGTTTTCGAAGGCTTATGTGGTAAGAGCAAGGATAAAAAACTGATTTGAGCCGAGGAATGTGATGAAGCTTTTCAAAAATTAAAAGAAAGAATGATTAAGACACCAATTTTGGCATATCCTAATTTTTCCAAAGACTTTGTACTCGATACAGATGCAAGTTTTGATACAATAGGAGCGGTGCTATCACAGAAAGACGAATGTGGAAGAGAAAGAGTAATTGCATATGGTTCCCATAAAATGAATAAACATGAAATTGGATATTGCATAACAAGGAAAGAACTACTTGCAATTTATTATTTCACTCAACATTTTATACATTTTTTGTATGGGAAAAGATGTTTATTACGATTTGTTAAAATTTTAATATATTAATTGAATATGTTCTTTTTTCAAAATGTTTTGATTTAATTTTAACAAATTAGAATCTTTAATATTAATAATTTTTATTAGCAGATTTTCATTTATTGAAAATAATAAATATGAGAATTCAGAAATATATTGATCAAGAGAGATGTCAAATAGTGAATGCGCTTGTGATAATAATAAATGTTGTAAAACTCATATTGATGTTGTTAATAACCTCTACAGTTTATTGGTTGTAAAAATTATGCTTAAATTAATAATTTAAAGAATCTGTTTCTATTTACATATGCATATTCATAATATAATAATAAATTTACAGTAGCTATTTCACTATTTGGTTTCATTTAATGTGGGCTCTTAAATATTTTATGATTTTAAATAAATAGATTATGCAGTATTTTTTATCAAATTTCTTTAATAATTTTTACAATACTTTAATATGCACTACAATATGTGAATTCATAAATGTAGAATTCAGTGTTATAATTATTTAACCATTATTTTATTTTACCTATGGTGCCAAAAGTTGCAGGATAATTGAATCAAATTGTTATAATTCGCAAACACAAATGTGCGATTTTGTAATTTTGTAAACTTTTCATAAGTTACGATGTCTTAAAGTTGAATCGCCTTTTTTATAATAATTTTGTTTTATAAAATGTTAATAATCATAATAATTAAATCTTACTTAATGGAAGATTTTATTAGTAAACATTATTACTTTTAGGATTTTATTGGATATTAATGGTAAAATTATTTTTTTATTTTAATTAAAGTTTTTAAGAATTTAGATAGCTTTACTTTACCCATTTCGAATACTAATTGATGGGTTGTGTCTTGTCAATAATGATTCACAGACCTGCCGATTGTAATGCGAATCAAAACCCTTCTATAAAACAGTAAACTCATCCTTCGAAATAGGGGCAATTGTATTTTACAATTTAACCAATGATCAAGAACCTTAATCGATTTAATTAATTAATGCTCACTCATCCGGGTTTTGAAATGACGCTTTTTTATTAACACTCGTATCAACCAGGCTAGTTTTCAATCAACAAGTCGTTTTTGATTTATTTTTTTCAAAATAAGCAAAGTTAGGCCGTCTCAATTCCTAAAATATTTAATTCAAATAAATAAAAAACATTTTGCCATTTGCATCTAAAAAAATCATAAAAAATGTAATATTTACTGATAAAATCTCTAATTAATTAACATTTTATTATCTCACATATTGTATTATAATTGCTGACGATGGAAAATGTAGTTCCAAAACATGTACATAAATCAATTTTTTAAAAAAGCTTTAAGAAACTTATTTTTTCAAAATTTTTATATTATTTATAATTCTTATTTATTAGGAAAAACTTTTCAAAAGAAATGTAATTATCATATCAATCTAAAACTGAAAGATTTTTTTTATTAAAAAATATCTTATCTTTTTCCGAAAAAAAATATTTATTAAATTTCTAAAATTAATCGAAATGCAAAATGAATTTATTTAGAAAAAATTATTATAATTAATATAATCAAATTGGATTATTGAATTACTTAAATATTTTTTTTCACGAAATATTATATTTGTTACTATAATTTTTATCATAATTACTATTATATCAATTTTCATTCAGTCACTTAATGAATTAAATAAAAAATAAAATTTAAAAATGTATAAAACGTTAGGAATATTTGTTAATCAGCTTAGTTTTCATGAAGTTTTCACTAGGGAAGTAGCTGAAACAAGAGAAAAAAATACAAATCATATGGCCCAAACTCTAGATTATACAGATGAATTTTAAAATTTTCGAAACATTTTGTGCAATAGCAACTTAATGAATTTTGGTGTTAATATGATGAAAGAAAAACGCATTTCTTCTTTGTGAGAATAAAGATTTTTAAGTTTGTGGATTACCTGAAACAAACGTTTTTGAAAGAAGTTCAGTAGGGACTGCTCCTTGAATGTCCTAATCGCTCTCCTGATAACATTTTTTAAACCGAAAGATGATGATTATCTTTATTCAACTGACAATCTTTATGTTCCTTATTGAGAACACTAATTGAGTTTTCACTACATTTATTAGAATCGCAATTAAAATTGCCACCAGGACAATTCTTCATAAAACATGCGTAGCTCGTCATCGTTCTTGATTGATAAATTTTTTAATAATATTCTTTTAGGTCTTATTATTCAAACAAATTTAATTTACAATTCGATAACAAAAATAATTTATACTTTAAATTTAAAATAAGTTTTATTTATTTTAAGAAAAATATTATTAAAATATTAATTTAATTTTAAAGTTGAATTTTAAAATTTTAATAATGGATTAAACAATCCGACGTTTTAATATATTAAAATATCAATCTTCCATCTGGGTGGGAGAAGCACAATCCTAAAACAACATATCAAACAACATACAATAAACACCATTCAAAAATATTCCTCACATTCCCATTGTCAGCATTTCAACATCTAATACAAAACATATACAATTGTTTTCACAAACTGGTTGTAACACCATTATTTCAACATCGCCATCTAACGTTGTGGAAATGTATGAGGAGAATTGAATAGGAATTTCAGATGCAGCATGTACTGCGTCACGAAAATAAAGAATAGAGTGGAATTGTAAAATAATTATGCTTTATTATGCATTTATCGAACATTTGATTATATATTTGATAAATATTATTGTTCTTCATTTTATTTTAAAATCATTTTACTTCTGTTGTCTAAGAATATTTCAACATTTATAAAAAATTAATGTTCTCAATTTTACCACTTGAAAATGATATGAAATTTAAATTGGACACAAAATATTTTTGCAATATAAAATAATAAGGGATTAAGCGTCCATTTGAGTAAATATTCAGAGATAAAGTAAATAAGGAACAAAATGTAAGTGATAAAGACTCAAGTAAAGAATCGCCTTCAAATTATTTTTTATTACTTTACGCAATAATAATAATAATAAATAAATATAATTATTATTTATCATTATTACCTTTAGGATAATTATTGCAACGATTCTTATTTTGAAATAGTTGTAGATTAAATATGTTTTGATACTCTCATTATCCAAACAATTGAATATACTTATTATTTTTAAGATTTATAATTTAAAATATACGTTATCTTAGTATTATAAATTTTTTATTATTATCAGATAATCAAAATTTTCAATTAATATTTTTATCAATCAAATAATCAATCATCAGATTAGGAAGGGCACCACTCTAAAATACCATACAACATGAAACATACTTCCAAAATATTCTTCATAAATAATGAAATCTACGAAAAGATTATAGATTATTTTAATAATTTTTTTCGTCTTTCTAAAGTGAGTCTATTTAATTTCAGATTTTACGGGAACCAAAAGTATTTAGAGATAATTTAAAATTTTCTGATTTATTACCCAATAAATTTTAAAATAATGTCATTTTATGATTTTCTGATAGAAATTTGTCAATTTCATTTTATTTATTGTTAATTATTTTTTGAGTTATTCATTTTGACAATTACATCAAAACAATTTATTTACTTTCTGTAACAATAAATTCTCAAACCACTAAATCCAAAAAAATCTCATAGACTTCTCTTTAATGAATCGCAGGACATCAAGAACATGTCAGACAAATTCTTGATTGGATTTTTTCGAAGATAATTAAATTCGCACAAAAAAAGTAAATAAAAAACCTAAATAGGGTAAGAGTATTATTGCAGAGCATAGGAAAACTTGTCGATGTCACTTGAATACAAATGATTTTTAAAACGTTTTGAGAGAAGATGTATTGGAAAAAGTTTTATTAATAACATCTCGTCAAATTTTCAAGCTTCTATAAATAATTTATTTATGACAACATGTATCAATCAATACACAAACAAATTTAGTATTACAAAAACACACACACACATGAGATGTAGTCATTATACACACATACGCACAT
>MQRK01147488.1:0-17132 GCA_001938485.1 Girardia tigrina | reverse complement strand
TCTGACACTTTTGAACATCTATAGCTCCTAGATGGTAGTATTTTTTCTTGTCGCAATGTAGCATTTTCTTTTATTAAATTGGTGAAGCACACAATTTCGTAAATGGTCTTCGGAGAGTTGATAGCTTGCCATGTTTTTTTCGTCTTTTTCAAATTGATTATACCTTCTACAAAATATTATTAAACATGTGATGTATAAAATACACATGTTGAAATCAATCTAATAAATTAAGTACAAATCAATAATAATAAACGACATTACTTATGACATGACCTAATAGTTAATTAATAAAAGATTCTATTAAATTCATCGAAACAAATTGTGAAATATTATGAAATTTGTAAAAAATATTTTATAAATACACGAGAATTAATATTAAATTTATTTTATGAAATAAAATAATAAGTTTTTTTTTAAATTATGAATGACAGAAATGATCTTTTTAATATTTGTCGAAGAAAAACTCTTAACAGCATTCTTGAAAAATATTTTATACTTAATCCGTTACTCGATTCAAATGTTTCGAATGATGAATTAAGTTATATGCCAAAACTGAGGATTAATAAGAAAAAAAGCAAATTTAAAAAACTGCATTCTCAAAACTAAGATACTTGTAAGATGATCCTGTTTTAGTAATTCTAAAATAATTCTAATTAAAAAAAAGAAAAATAATTTTCAAAAAAAGCTTTTATTTATTATTAATATGAAATCATCATCTTACATATCTTCGACCTCGATTATTTATTTCCCGTTTTGGGTCTAATAGGTTCGCGGTTGTATTCTGATGAAAATTCAGAAAAATACCTTTTGAAAATTACTTCTATAACAACAATAAACATATTATTGAAACAAGTTTTGCCTAAGTGAATTTCTGAGGAACGATTTTTAATTTTTCTTTCACAAACCAATAATATCAATATAAATTTATGTAAATAAATTATTTTCCAAATTTGTATTGTATTTAACTTTTTATTTTAAAAATATTAAAACATAAACTATTTTCAAATATTTTTATATTAATTTTGTATTTAATGTTATATATTTTTTTAATATTGTATTTTCTTTTGAATAAATATTTTATTAAATTTCATTAAAATTTTTTATGATATTCATTTTTTTCATAATGTATTTACTTTTTAAAATTTTATAAATTCTATTAAAATATTTTCCGGATCTTATATTTAATTCGTTTCCAAATCTATTTTATTTACTAATATTATTATTTTAAATTTAATTCGTTTTGTTTTAAATCTATTTCATTACAAGTTTCATTTTATCTAAAACATTTATTTTAAATATTATTAATATTGAAACTTTCCCGCATTTTACAATAAATTTCTATTTTTTGGTTTTATAATTAAATATTAATTTTAAATGTTTTATCCTTAATTCAAAAATTTAAAAGAGACTTCAAAAATCTTCACATGGTCTACGATGGTAGGTTTTTCTGATAAGTCCAAGCATTTATGTTTTTTTTAAATAAAACAATTTAAATTTCTGTAAAATTCTTTAATATACAGGGTGTTTCAAATTGATAGGACACATTTTGAAATAAAAAATAATTTGCAACAAACAATTTTATGTTCTTAAAAATGGCAAAATATCAAAACCCACAAAGTCTAGTTTAAGTTCTGATAGTTACTTCTTAAATATAACAACAGAAAGTTGTTTATGAAGCCTTAGAGAACATTCCCAAGCCCTTGCAGAAAATTCAGTCATGGTACGTTACAGAATGTCAAGATGAATCGGTTCTATCTCCTTACGAGTGTTGTTTTTGAGTTTTTTTGTAAAAGTTGGATTTCAAGGTACTCCTTTATCTTTAGGTATCCTCAAAGAAAATAATCTGGAGGATTTTAATGGTCACTGAATATCATGAATTGGTTGTTGAGTTGTGTAGCTTTTTGAACATTGTGTTGTATCCTTATGTCTCCCATTCAAAGTGTTTGTTGATTAGAAAAACGAAGGTGGTCATCATTTAACATAACAACACATTATTTAAAAAAGTATGCTGAAAAATGGTTCCATATGACACAACACACCATACAATTACTTTTAAAATAGGTAAAGTATTTTTATGAATTCAATGTGGGTTTCAATCACTCCAGAACCTGTATTTGGACTGATAGATGCAAATCTGCTTCATCGGAGGTTATCAGATTTTAATGGAAATAATTATAAATAATACATTTATCTGCAATTTAATTACAAAAAGTCACTCGTGCAACTTTATAAACCGACAACAGTGGGTGAAATATCGGCATCTTATAAGAATATAAGTGTAGAAATGTTAAAATAATCTTCTAAACATTAAGATGGTATTAATTGTCTAATCAAGGGGTTGATTTCGTTGGACTCTTTTGATGTGCATCTTGAAATAAGCTATTCTCTTGTCATTATTTCAAGTCAGGAAAATTTTGAACTTGATGCTTTATCACCTTTCGAATGCGACAGTACACCTGTTAAAATTTCCTGAAGTTATCTCTGAAATAGACAAAACTAACGAAATTTAAATATGAACATTGTGATCTAAATGACGGCCTAACAACATGTAAATTAGACAATAAATATTTAAATTTTGGTATTTCTAATAAAATAATTTTGTTACTAGGAAATTATTTTTTACTTCAAAGTGTCTTCAATTTTAAGCAATTTAAAACTTCTTATTAAAAAGCTTTTCTAGATACATTTATGGATTGGTAAGCTAATTGAACGCAAAATTCTTCAGTAAATTCTTCAGGAACATGGTTTTTAGAGGCCTTGAAACTTTTCTTTATTTCAAAGTATGAAATTAATCTCCTTCATCATTTATTTTGTATAGCTTTTTTTCATTATTTTAATCTGTTTCGAAAAATCAAGAACTTTTGATTTCTGTATTCAATTTGGGATATTGTTGGGAGAGAGAAGTGTGTGAAGCGTTAGTACTTAGGATTCAAGCGCCAGTCTCAACCAAGTTACTAAAAATTTTTTAAGTAATCACAAGTTTAAAAAAGATAATTCCATTAAAGTTGTATTTGAGGATGATGGGTGATCCATCGAAATCCATCGCAAGTGCTAATTTTAAATCTTTCGCATTGTGTCGTTTTTTAAGAAATAATCAAACCCTATGCGAGTGTTCTGCTTCTCATCCTTAAAATGGTTTTTATAATCCCGATTTTTAGACATGATGACAGTTGTTTTACGTTCTCAGGTATGAATAAGTCTGCTCTTTTTCGTCATATGAATATTCTCCAAAAATATTAAAATACCAAAACAAATTCTCAGCACTGATTCAATGTGAAGTTACCGCTTAAATTTTAAATAAATTTCAAATAGATTAGTTAATAAAAATATGGTCGTCCAATAGTACGTACTCTCAGCCAAAGTAATTAAAACACTTACACTTTTTAACAACTAAATATTTATTTTCAAACAAACACAAAACAAGTTATTTATCTAGTATATGTATCCAGTACAATATAAAAAGGTACATGGAGTTCTTAGGCCTTGATTAAAAAGGAAATTCTATGAGGCATGGAGGAAACTAGATCTCCATATTTGTTTGTCAAATCAAGATCCCTGTTTCATAAATTAATAACTTTGCAATGAGCTTATTTTTGTTGTACTACCATACTGGGATAGTTTTCTTTTAATAAGTGGTTGGTCGGGTGAGTGTCAAAGCCATTTTAAAATGGGATTTTGTTGGAGTATCGATGTGATTTAAGATAATATAAGAAGAACTCAAATCAAGAATTATTTCTTTACAAAATATATTTGTTTTATTTAAAATTGTATAAAATGCTTAACAAGATTTAAATACATTAGCCTTAGTTCTAGATGACTTTGGATAGTAAGCGGGACAACTAGTTTCCACACCAATCTATTTGATACATAGAAATATATTAATTTTAGAAATACATATAAGCCGTACTATATTGTAATCTCGACTTTCAATTTTCTCCAATTCATCAATTTTATTTTTCAATATTTCTTTTTTTGTTTTTCTCTCTGCTTCACTAGGAACAGACTTTCCTATTTATAGAAGATCAAAAACAGCTGCTCAGGCTACGTAATTTTTGTGAATATGAGACAAAATAGATCAGCAGATCAACTTAAAGTAAAATGAAATTTGCATTTTAGACCTGGAGCTCTTCTTTAAGTTTTTCTGTGTCTGTCTCTCATCAATTCTTTTCTTCTTTAATACTTTTTTTCATGTATAATTCTGTCTTATTTATAAATTTAGTAGGGGGAAAATGGGCATTCTCCAAACAAGACCCCCGGGGGGTCAGCCGTTACCATGGCAACGGTCGCGGTTATTATAGCGATGGTCGCGGTTACCATAGTCTAGGCAGCAACAGTAGTGATCACCATAGCAACGGTTCCGGTCACCATAGCCTAGGTAGCAACGGTAACCAAAGGACATTTTTCATTAGTAAAGGATACAGTAATTCAAGGTGGTTGTAACCATGGTAACCGTTACCGTATCCATAGCAATCGTGACCCTTTCCATAGCAATCGTAGAAAAAAAGTGCTAATCAGTCACTGCACAGTACCCAAATGTGCTAATCCGGTATTTTTAAAGTGCTAGTCGATAGTACACATTGTGTCGCACATTTTTAATGTGCTAGCACAGTGCTTTTTAAGTTGCACATGTACAAAAGTGCAAAAATCAATACATAAAATTTTTTAAAAGTGCTAGTGTCAAAAATCGATATCATGTGTTTGATACAAATTTTGATTCTCTAACTTAATAAGAGTTTAATTAAGAGCTTCCATATATTGATTACTTTTCCCTATAATTAACATAATGTGCAAATTTACACAAAATGCACATCGATTTTACAGGTACCAGAAAGCAGAATATCAAAAAGGTGCTGATGCACTTGAATAGGAGCCCATATACTCCATTCAGATTCCATGTCAACATTTTCGAAAAAAGGCTAAAAAATCAATGTTTTCGAAGATTTCTGAAATTCTTAAAAAGTGCACATAAATCGATTCTTTCGTATTTATATGAAACCCATGTGTTTTAATGTATCACTTGTAGTAAATAAACACAAGGCGGGAATTTGAATTTTGAATTTTAGATTCTTTAAATAAAGAACAGGGGGACTTTGATTTGTTAATTCTCTAAATATAGTTGATTTTTGGTACAAAATCATGTAAATATGTTTTACACTTTGCTGGCTAGCCTAGGCTAGTCGTGGTTATCTAAGGATAGGTTATACCATATCACCAATATTAGTGTACAATTTATTGAAGTCATAAATGATTATGGTCAACATATTAATACTATGGATACATATGAATATGAGCGATATATATAGTCTGTTGCGTAATAGAAAGATGTAAATTACGCAATTATTCAAACTTTTCGTTGACTTTGATGCTTTATGTTATGTATATCAATATATGACTAGAGGTAATTATACTATACGACATGTATTATATATATCTTCATCATTGGAAAAATGCATATATTACATGATTTTACATGAAAATCATATATTTGTCTATGTTTTTCAGTAATTTATGTAAATTTTTATATATACATTCTTACAAAACCTATAAATAGTTTACACACTACATATAGATTATAGTCCAGTGCAGTCTGTTTACTTTAATGAATCAAGTTTCAATATGATATGTAACCATACTATAATAATACAAATAGATAATAATATTATATATAACGCGTAAAACACCATAGAAACATTTGAACTGTGTTGACTGTGTTGTGAATCACTATATGATCACAACTTATGATCATATAGTATGTAGCAATAATATAAATGTATATAATGTACTATATGTATATAACAATAATATATTAATATTAATGGTTGATATTGTGACGATTCTTCAGTAAATAGTTGATGATACACATAGTGATTGTATATAATATTAGGTTGGTCGAAAAATAATGGCGGTTTTTGGACACAAACTTCAAAGACGTGCAAATTCACAGAAACAAAAGTTTATTAATCAAAGTATGAACACTTCGCATCAATAAATTTTTGCCAACGAGAAACAAGTTGTTTTATTCCATCAGTATAAATAACCGTTGAAATGGTAACCACGACCGTTGATATGGTAACCGAGTCTGTTGCCATGGTAACGGGTGACTACCCCCTCCGGGAATCTTGTTGGGATAATGCACCTTTTCCCCCTGCTAAATTTTTTTTCTCTTTATATTTTTCTTATAATTATTTTGTTATTTCTATTCTTTTGGTATTTAAAGCTTTTTATCCTTTAATTTTCTGTATTTATATATACAGTCTCTTCTCGTCATATCGTCACCCTCATCATCCGCCGGTATTTAATATGGTGCCAATCAACATATGTATGTTTAACTCGATACAACGCCAACCTCGCCTTACGCCGCCTTTTCGGTAGGTCTCGAAAAAAGAAATCTTATCTTACTCATTTATTGAAACAAAAACAATTTTAATTCATTTATTAAATTCTTAACCTCAAAAATTTTAACCTAAAAAAATTAACCCAAAAAATGCTGCATTTTTCGCCTTTGAGTGTGGTATAGTCTTCTTAGAAGATGATATCAGGGTTATGGAAAAACTTCTGAAATATCCTCCACCCTTACCCATTTCTAGGATAAACTCTCTAGAAATTCCTTCTGACTCATTTGAGAATCTAATTTGTGGTATTTTATTTCTAATGGTCATATAATATTCAACGGTCTCAAAAATTCTTGCACTTGCTTTCTGGTTACTGCCACTAGCGGTCTTTCATCATCTGCATAAATTATTTTTTCCTCTCTGACTAATTTACACGTTCCCGGTTTTCCATCAGTCCTCAACTCCCAAACAATGTAACTTTCTTTGATTTATTTTTCTAGATTATTCCAATTATTCTATAAATCAGTGTTACAGATCGCCCCTTCTAGTTTTATACATATTTAAACACAATGATCGTTTATTAAGATACAAAGAACTGTTAAATTTAATTTTAAAAATTTCAATGATATTGATAATAAAAATCAAAACTGAAAACTAAAAATTAATAATTGACTTTTTAATTTAACATGAAAGAAAAAAATTTAATATTTTTTGCTGAATATTTAATATTTTCATTTCCACCTGAAAAAATCGAGTTTTAATAAAATAATTTAAATATTTTCAAAATTTTATGCTCATTTATTTCCTTAATTTAGACGGATGTTCAATCAAAAAATGCCATTTAAAATTAAAATTTAACTTAATAATTAATTGAAAATTATTTATTGAATTATTTTTATTATATTTGTATACAAAAATTTAATATTTAAACATTTATTAAGTTTGTTCCATCATTATAATTAATTAAATAAAAAACTTTTTAAAATATAAAATTAAAATTCACATTAACTATATATATTTTTAATAAGTTATATTATTTCAAAAATAGAGCTTTCTGCATTTTTCATGTTTTTATTTCTATGAGATAAAAGTTTTTTTGAAGTGTTTGATTATTTTGACAATAGTCCCTTTTTCAGTGTTAATGTGCCGACTTTACAAATGAGTTTAGGCTACATAGAATCGATATCTATGAATTCTCATCAATTCTTAATAATGTTGGAGGGTGTCAATTAACCTGAATTATTGAATAGACGTTTCAAAATAATTATTTTAAGATTTATTGTTTGCTATTGATATAAACGATCTGTTCTAAAAGAGACTGTTGTATGTGAGAATGTGATGATGTTGATATGTATTTTTTGTCAGGTGTTTTTTGTTGTTAGTCAAAAGCAGTGTTTCACAACCTTTTTAGGTGGTGGCACCCCAATATGCAATTTTAAAATTTCGCGATATGCACCTACTCACCCTCCCCCCCAAACAAATGACATTTATCTTATTAGAATCGAACATATTAATCACATACCAGATTTTTTTGCAAACTGCATACAAACATAAGAATCACATACAAGTACATAAATTTATTTCTAATGAACATTAACAAGATAATTTTTTTATTATTAAAAATTCTAATGAGACACTTGACCTTGGTGATTTGCAACTAAGGTGTAAATGTCAGGTTGAACATTTGAGAAACAAACTCTCAATTCATTTTCAACAGACTTGAGTCTTGCTCTCTTATTTTTATATGTTTATAGATTGCATTTCAATGAGACTCCAAAGCCTTTCCCGAAGCCAAAATTACACCAAAAAAAGTCATGGTAACTGTTTGGTGACCCGCACACTGTTTAATCCATTACAACTTCTTAAAACAAGGCGAAACAATTACAGCGGAAAAGTATTGTTAACAAATTGACAAAATGCACCAAGAACTTTAAAAAACGGCCGGCATTTCTAAATAAAAATGGGCCAATTCTTTTTCATGACAACGCTCGTCCACATGTTGCAAGAAAGACCATGCTGAAGTTAAAAAAACTGGGATATGAAACTTTGCCTTATCCACCGTACTCATCAGACCTTTCTCCTACCTTTTCAAACATTTCAGCCAGTTCCTTCTTGAAAAATGCTTCAGAAACCAAGGAGATGCTGAAAGAGCCTTGGACGAATTCATAGCCTCCAGAAATCTGAAATTTTATGAAACTGGAATAAAAAAAACTTGTTACCTATTGGCAACAGTGTGTTCAATGTAATGGTTTTTATTTTGACTACAAAAGTTAATTCTAAAGAAAGCTATGTTCATTTAAAATTGACGGTTAAAAAACGACATTTCTTTTGCTTCAACTAATACATCCTTCATATTGATAGTAATCGGAATTTGTGTCGCACTGTATAGACAATCTGAATAGTATGAACTAAAAAACTTTAAATTGTGATTGCAATTATCTATAAAATTTTGATTGCGTTTAAAAAATTGTATTTAATAAAAGAAATTGTAATAAATATTTTTTAAAGCATTTTTATAAGAAAAATAAATTCTTATAAAAGTAAAAAGATTTTACGTTGGCACTAATGAAGTTGTGAATTCTAAGCTTTATTCGTTTTGATTATTGTAATTTTTGCATTTGTAAAAAAGAGGCTGCTTTTGATTATTTAACAAAACCAAAGAAATATTCTTCAAATGCATCCAAACCGAAATTAATATGTTGTAATCTGATATTAAAAAATCAGTCAATGATATAAATGTTTTTATTGAAATTCTTAAGATCAACGAAATAAAGATGCTCTGGCTGTTGAATTTCTTAAGCAGAGCTAGGTACAATCAAAATGTGTGAAAGTGAATCCAATCTATTTATTGAGTCTTTAAAGTTAGAATATCTGAATGTTCCTCACAAATTAAGAGACCATATGGAAAAACCCCTGTATTTCAGAATATTTTTATCAGAGTTGGAAAATGTTTCAAGATCAAAAGTAGACATTTTGAATAGTTAGAAATTAAATGTTTAACTAGTAATATATTACATGTAAATAAGTCTTTAAATTTTAAAAACAAGTGAAATGTTTAAGTTTACAATTATTTTAAATAAGAAATAAATTTAGACATGACATATTTTCAGGTAACAAGAATTAAAATATTTATCAACCATCTTGGTAGGAGAGACACAATTCCAAATCAATATTCCTCAAAACTCAAAATTCAGAGTTTGGTGGTTAAGTTTTTGGAAAGTTAGTTGTGAAGTTCCAAAGGCTGGTGTTGTGGGATGTCCATGTTTTTTTGCCATGTTTAAGTTATGGTTCTTGAATCGGAGATTTTGAATTTTTTGATAAAGTGTCATTTCAGAGGGCTCAGTATTTCAGGCATCTAATAACTGAAGATCTTAGTCATACATTCCATCCTTTAATTTTTTTCTTAAAATTAAAATAAAATATTAATTTATATATTTCATTAATATAACAAAATATGAATCAATCACATTGATAGTTTTCTAGTGGAAGTCAAACAAAAGTTTAATGACAATTTTAATCTCTAATAAAAACAGAAACCTTTTTCTTACCTTTATAATTTTAGGAAATATAATTAATAAACGTTAAAAAAATGTTTTTGATAAATGTCTGGATGAACCTGAATAATGTCGCTGCCAATTTAAGTAGTTAAAAGTTATTTTAAATTTAAAGAAAATATCTAAAGAAAATCTCTTTTTGTTCATTCCCTCAAAGTAGATCAAAAACAAATGTTACTTTTCTTCTCGTAAAATATACATCCGATATTATTTGGAAATTATACGATATCTTTTGAAATTTCAGTTGGAAAAACGATATAATTAATGAAACACGTATACAAACATTTAGATTTTCCTAAGAAAAAAGAATCTAAATTAAAAAACCACCCCTTCGACTTGATTTTAATTACATTTAATTTTTAGGGGTAAAAAATTAGCAAGTGTTAGACATATTTTTGAATAATGTGCGGGAAGTGTACTCGCATCTGTAAATAATGGTGGAATATTTGCATTGCTCTTTATTTTACGAAATTTACACCAAAATCTCATTATTTTCCTGAAATAAGGTTCACTTGATCGAGAAAATAAAGTATTTCAGGAATAAAGTTTTAATCTCCCATAAATATTCTTTTTGAATAATTTAACATTATTGACTGTTTCCATTATTAACACTATGTAGCGGAGTATTTTTTCGCAAAATCGCCCATCGCAAACTCATTTTATCTGCAGGTGGATAGATTGGATACCACCGAAAATATATAACGCACCACTTGCACCTGTTTAGAGCCCCTTGTTTACAAGTTTATTGCACCTTATCGCTTCGCACAAGATAACAAGTAAACTCAGCTCTCGCGCTGTACTATAAAAAGTGTTATGAGGAGTTTACTAGTCTCCTGAAAACAATATGCTGAAATTCGTATTGTTAATGAAACTTTTATGGAAATCTTAAACCATAATTATTGACATTAAAAGTTTGCAAAAGCGTCCTAATTTCTTTATTAGCATGAAAATGGATTGTCATTAAACAGTATTCTACAAATCAGGAAAATTTTTTTTAATTTGATAACAAAATTGTTAAAGTGTTTACCGTATACATTGTATCAACAAAATTCTTTTCAGACGAAATCTGTCACTAACATGATACATCGGGGAAGAGTTGCAGAAATAAGTCTTCTGGAATATTTTAAATTTTACCAGAAAACAATTTTCATACTTCACATAATTTATATTAGAGACAGAAATTACTGAAATGATTAATATTACTTCATAAGGGATTATTTACTTATTTTTTCTGTTTTCATTAAAAATGTGATAAAATAATTAGAAAACTACAATGTCAGTGTAGAAATAGTATTAAAATATCTACAAAATAAAAATTAAAAACTTTCAAACACTGGTTTAACATTATTGATAAAAAAAACATTGAATTAAAGTATTTTGAAAATATGAGCATATTGCATGTTTCGATGTTTTCTTGCATCATCATCAGTGTGAGGAATATTTTTAAATGGTGATTGTTTGGTATGTTGCTTTAGGATTGCGTTTCTCCCACCCAGATGGAAGATTGATATTTTAAATATTTTAAAACGTCCAATTATTTTATCAATTATTAAAATTTTAATAATCAACTTTAAAATTAAATTAATATACATTATAAATAATATTTTAATAATATTTTTCTTAAAATAAATAAAATCTATTTTTAATTTAAAGTATAAATTATTTTTGTAATCGAATTGTAAATTAAATTTCAAATTGTGAGACAAATAAATGTAGTGAAAACTCAATTAGTGTTCTCAATAATCAGCACTTATAATTTTATGAAAATTAATTAAAATAAAAGTACAAATAATTGTTATGTATTTATAATAAAGTATTTTAAATTAACATATTATAGGTTAATAACGGTAAATTTGATTGGCGACTCATGAACCGTTTTCGATTTAATTGAGAGGAAATTCTGCACACAGTGTATACCATTGAAACAATCATGACATAACCTTAATTTCTATAAATACTCTTCTAAATGCTCTAAACCCTTTAGAATTTCTTATCTTAATGATGATTGGAGGATTTTTCGACCCCGTTAATTTTGACCACGGATTTTTCAACCACAGATGCGTCGATCATGCGTCGTTTTGACCACGGTCTTTTCAACTTCAGTAATTTGTAAATGGAAAAATAGTTGATATTAAATTTATTTTAAAACAATGTTGATACTTTTAATGAAGAAAATAAACACAACGACACTGACTTAATGGAATTATATATTAAGCACAAATGAAATTAATTTGTTTGCAGAAAAGCCACAGCATTTAAAAAGGTTATAACATTGATTATGTTATAATTGACCAATGCACGTTCACCTCGTTGCTATATGTCTCTATATCTTTTTCGTCTTGGCTGTTGTACTCCAGTTGAAGCTTAATATATAATTTTGTGTCGTTGTGTTTATTTTGTTCATTAAAAGTATCAATATTGTTTTAAAATAAATGTAATATAAACTATTTTATATACATATATATATATATATGTGTGTGTGTGTGTTACGGTCTAACAATTAATTTCAGTCCGAAATCCGTTCATTTACGATAAAACGAGTGAAGGCAAAACAAAAGTCGTGATTTGTCAAAATACATTTATTAAAAGACTAAAACAACGAGCTCCAAGAAAGATCCAGTCCTTGCGAGGTTTACCGTCGTTCTGTCCGCGCTGTTGTTCTTCGTCGTCCGTTCTCCTTCCCCGCTGAAGTAGTACAATCAATTAATAATGTCCTAAAAAACAGTAAAGTAATTACTGGGCCTCCCTTGTCGGAATTCGGTCGTCTGAACCTTCCCTGATAGCTTTCAACGCAGCCTATCCCGAGTCGTTCTCCGCTCTTTCAGAATTGCTGTTCTTCGGAGCCCAAGGTGATCTCTGAAATATCAATAAATATCAATCAGAATAAAAATTATTAATTAGAAACCTTTGTGATTCAAAAGAAGTTAAAATTAGAAATTATTTCGTTATTCGCGAACAACGGCTGATACTAGTAGGAATAAACAGTCAGTGGAATACGACTGTACAACACACGACCGTAGAAAGTGGTACAATGAACCAATCACATTCCACCACATATTTTCGCCATTCATCAAGTTTACAGCATTGATAGAACATGCAGCGTGACATAACTATATATCACAATCCCAGACAGACAATTTTTATTGCAAAGATAATTAAAAAGCTTACTAAATTTACATTGTGACATTCTTCATAAACTTGAAACACAGAATATCAGACGTGAAAATTAGACGTAGGAGCCATAGATCCAAGGAATAGTTTCAGATGCACAGTAAACAGTGAAAACACTCGCCTAATTTGAAAATGACAAGCTTGGACAGATAAAAGCGTTGAAAAAAACCGTATCAACTTTCCAGAGCGAGCCATTAGATACCGATTGAAGAGATCTTCGATCTGTTGATTAATAGCCAAATGTAATTACTCTTTCATGAGTTTGTATATAGTTATACATATGCATTATCTAATTTCTTTTGCGATAATCAAATCCGCGAGAGACGCAGTCATGGCATCCGGTTAAGACATAAGCAGATAAACGACTCAAATGTTCCGTTCATTTCTAAATATTCATCGATTGCGGAGATAATAAAAAGGGAACTCTCGAGTGTCTTCATCAGAGTCGATAGATTAATTGAAGAACATAACAATTGGCCCTATGATGTCTCCAGTTATATTAGTATTTTCCTCAATAGCTCGAAACGTCGGTGAGGGTGGCGGTTCGTTGTGGGTGTTTTGCTCCCCGGGTACTTGTGAGTGTAGTTTAATGGGTTCCCTATCGATTTTTCTGGGAGTAATATTCCATTAGCGGTTGTAATTTATCATAAGGCGGGTGAATTTTAGATTGAGAGAGAAGTGGAAATTGTCATACCAACAAAGAAAGCGTGTCAGGAGGGACTCGGAGTAATGCAGAAAATGTGGTAGATTGAAAGTATGCAGTAGAAGATAGATCTAAATTCTTGTAAATAATTTTAATAATCGATTAAATATATATCTAGCTGTATTGATTACTAAACATTTTTGAGAGGAAATGAATAAATAGCCAAATACATAGTTAATAATTATCCTCGCATACCAATCAGTGTGACATCTCGTATGAATAGAATATGATTATAGAATATTTTAAATGAGCTATAATAATTAGCTTCGACACCAAAATAAATGTATGAATATTTAGGTATGACTAAATGTATAATTGCTTAGATATTTCGGATAATTTTGTAAATATATATAATTTAATTTTATATAATAATTTTATAGATGAAAATAATTTCACCCGACTCATGGGATTAAAACAGGGAGCTATAATTGAATAAATTTTGTAAATAACTTGAGTGAAATTAAATTGAAATATATAATTGAATAATTTCTTTAATTTTCGACGAATTCATGATAATAGTAAATTGTTTCAATTAGCTTTGTCCTAAATAAGACCGACGAGTTAATATATGTGAATTATAAACACAAATCTTGAATGAGTTTGTTCGCTGAACTTTGCTATAAGAATGACCATTAGTTAATAATTTCCCGAGCTCAGAAATGAATAATGACAATTAGTTACATTAGCGAGAATACGTTACATCAATACATTGTCATCCTCGAACGATATTGAGCCGGTTAGGGGGCCCAAAGCCCGTCCTGACCTAAACGGACCCGAAGAAGCTCCAGATCTATCACTAAACTCTGGATGATAGGCGAGGGAGGCGTGTCAGACAACCCTGTGAGAGTGAACACATATATAATGATATAAAATATATCAGGTTGAGGTTGAACCTTTAAAAACCTCTGGGGGCTCACGAATCTCCAATAGTGTTATCACTCAAGGGGGTCGTGACATATATAATTCCATTAAGTTTGTGTCTATGTGTTTATTTTTTTGGGGGTCGAAACGTCCGTGGTTGAAAAGTCCGACCACCTTTAATGATATATTTGTGCTCCTTAATATTTTCTTTATATTTTATCTTAACTGGTGTTTCAAATTCAAAAGACAAATTTCCAAATCTGTGAAGTGTGCCTTTCATTATATCTTTTCTTTATCTTTTTTACAAAAAACTCTTTATTGTTGTATGGAGACATGTAAAAATCAGTTTGATATAATAAATCGGAGATATCAAACTATATTATGTCGATTGATTATTGGAAGGAATATTAGAATTTGTGATGTTTTGTGTTCGAGTGTAGTGTGTTAATTTGGGATTGTGTTTCTCCTATCAAGATATCTGATTAATTCTTAAATTCTATTATTTGAAACTAATATGGTTTAAATTAAAAGTTACTGTATAAAATTATTTTTAATTTAAAATCATTGTAAAATTTTGCATGCTTTCAGTAATTCTATTTCAAATTTTCAAATCGATAAAATAAATAGGTATTTCTTAATTAAAAAAATTCATTTTAAATATTAATCAATGAAATTCGCAGTTTTATTTTTAAAGTTTTTTTCAAATGTGAAATTGGTTTAAATAATCGGATAAAAATTATTAATCTAATATTAGTCCCAAGGATGATCCAAATTATGTGTCTAATAAAAATTATTATCATTGTGTGACTTCTCGTAACATTTAGAAAAAAGTATTTTATTTATTTAAATTGTTCTCGTGGTAGTGTTTTCATTTTTTTGTAATTTAATACTATAAAACAACTGTTTTGTGTCCTTTTGTAACTCTTATTTGAACTGTAAGTTTTAGTATTGGTTAATATCGTCCTATTTTTGCAACAATTAAAAATTCCTTGTATGTCACGCAATTTATTTTATTCGAGAAAAAATGTGATATGCAAATTCTCTAATATTTATATAATGCATTTTATTAAATCGGATATTGTAGTTCATGCCATTTTACACAAATTTATAATTAGATCATTAAAATAGGAATAATTAATAATTATTTTTTATTAAATAAAAATAATTTAAATATATAATCTATTTTATTCGTTTACATTTTTTGGCTAATTTATAATATGAAAATATTGGAACTAATATTTTTCTCAATTTGTTAAATCTCGTTTTTCATTAACATTACTAATGAAAGAAGAAATATAATTCCATTAAATCAAGATGTTTTTTTTATTCCAAATGTTTAAAAAATTAAAATATGAATGAAATTTCAACAAGAATTCTTTTTATTAAAAAGTGTTTTTTGCTTTGTAAAATTTGATTTACACTGGTAAAATTTTCAATGTCTTTTTTGGGTTTGTAATTCTTAGTAGAAAACCAAATTAGGGGGCTCAGCAGCGAAATTCTTGTATATTTCTTGTTTTTTATTCATTAAATAAGAAAAAAATATTTGAGTTCCATCGACCAGATTAGTGTCCATAAAACAGCTTTTGTTAATCATTAATATCGTAGCTTAAACCTTTTCATATGAAATAAATATTTAAATTATTTAAACTCATTAATAAATTTATTTATACAATTTGTTCAGTATTATACATTATAGTTTGAAAAATAGTACACTAAAAAGAAAAATAAATTGAATAAAATTATAGAAAAATGTACATTTTTTTATTTTTCCTCCAATTTTATTTGATCAATTGAGAGATTCTATTTTTCCTTTTGGAATAAAGAAAATTCTAATTGCAGCAATCAAAGTTAAAAGAAGATAAAATTTTTTGGTGGATAATTATTGTAATTGTTGGAATTATTGGGATTTTAAAAAACAAAGAAATTTGAAATATTTTTAATTTCTGAGAAGGCTATTACATAGTTTATATTTTTTTCAAATATTCGTGAGTTAAATTTAAATAAAGGAGAGTATAAACTGACATCATCTAAAAATAGTAGAATAAAGTAAAAACATCCACGTAGATCTATCTCATCTTGAGATTAAAAAATATAGAAATATATGCATGATAATTTTTACTAGAACGACATACATGAGACTATAAGGCAATATATTGGTTCCCCTGAACCCCAGGTTGTCCCGGAGACCGGACGGTAGTAGCAAAGGTGCACAGTTAGAATAGGACCCAATTGTTGAGTTTGTTGAGTCAATTTTGTTATAAGAAGATTT
Source organism: Girardia tigrina (assembly GCA_001938485.1). Classification (NCBI taxonomy): domain Eukaryota; kingdom Metazoa; phylum Platyhelminthes; order Tricladida; family Dugesiidae; genus Girardia; species Girardia tigrina. The sequence goes on along the minus strand of MQRK01147488.1, from coordinate 242 downwards.
GAGTATTTCATTTTGATTTAAAGTTCAAAATAAAGTAAATTTTCAATTCAAAAATAAAATAAATATTGTTTTTATCACAAAGTTTTAATCGTAAATAATAAAACTTTATCGTTACAGAAATGCAGTCAAAACTGTAAACTCAAATCGTTGTACAGAAATTATAACTCTTCGTCAGAATTAAAATTCGTTTTAAACGTTCATCGAAAATTCAATCGGTTCACAAAAAAATATCATCCAAAAAT
>MQRK01147460.1:0-14752 GCA_001938485.1 Girardia tigrina | reverse complement strand
CGGATATTTGTCAACCCGAATATATATATATATATATATATATATATATATATATATATATACTACCGGACTCTTTGAAATTGGTTCATTATTGTTGTTATTCATTTTATTCATAAAAATAATGTTATGCTTCATCAGAAGTAAACGTATATATAAAAAAACATTAAATCAAAAATTACTCTTTAGGTAAAAACTCATTCCCATAAAAAAATAATAATTACAGTGAATACAGTAGGGACCAGAAATGTTTTTAGAGAGGTGAATAAAAATTTATCGATTTAGTTTGAGAATGCCGTAGTTGAATTAATCATAGACTTCTTTGTGTCATTTAGTAGATTGTGATGGGTATTTTATTTTTTTGATAATATTTATCTTTATTTTTATATTTACTTTTCGTATTCGTTTTTATTGTATTTACATAAGAAATGAGATTGATGCTCTGGTATGTAATTTAATTTAATTTAAATTTTTTAATTACTTGATTAATTACTTCTGATTTCTTCATATAATTTACCAGATTGACTTGGTTATTTTATGGTATGTCATTTTTTTACTTTTATATTTTGTGTATTTACTTTTATATTTTTTTATTTATTTTTTTGATTGTATGTCATTATTCTTTTTTGGTTTGATAATAAAAGGCGTCAGTAGTTGATTTGGCCAGAAGATGCATCGGATAAACTGGAACTTGAATTATTAAATTTTTAAAAAATCAATACATTAATTTGAATTATTAATTACAATTCCGAATATCACAGTCTCAGTTATGCCGCTCTAGAATCATTATTTGCTGACAGTAATTATCTTGAAGTGGAGTATTATTATAAAAGAAGACCACTTCATTTCGCATGCATGTATGGAAGAATCGATATTGTGAAATTACTATTATCAAGACATTGCCGTGTGGAACCTCTTTCATATGTATATGAAACACCGCTACATTTGGCATGTGAATATGGACACAAAAGTATTGTTAACTTATTGTTGTCATTCAACTGCAATCCTGATGCCAAAGACTATGGTCAAGGAAGATCAATACATTATGCTTGCAGAAAAGGTCATCTGAGTGTTGTGAAATCCTTGATCTCGAAAGATTGTGATATAAATAGTGAAATTGGAGAGGGTGATACACCAATATCTCTAGCTTGCAGCAGCGGTAATTTAAGTCTTGTGGAATTATTAATTTCGAAAAATTGCGACATTCCTGTCAAAAATAAAAATGAACGTGATTTATCTGTACCAGAGACCGGAACAATTAGAAGTAGAAGAGATAACTCTATTACATACGGCGAAGAACTTCAAATCAATTTTTCTAATTTCTAATTTTTCTCTCTTTCAGTTCTTGCAACATTCTGTTTCTTTATTTCTGAATTTGTAATATTTCTTGTCAAATATCTAAAGTATCCTAAACAGAATTACAATAGTAATTCTGTTCAGTACGAGAGGAACCACAGATTCGTATCACTGGTAAATGTGCTTGATCGAAAGGTCAGTGGCACGAAGCTACCATCCGAGAGATTAACTTTAATTTTCTGGCTCTCCAACAATTTATTGCTTCTTGTTAGCAATAAAGCGTTAATTATTTTACCGATTGACAATAGTTATTCCTGATCATTTTAAATTATTGCAAGCAAGTGCCCAAGAATATTTCTATCATGTTGATAGCTGTAATTTACGTTTTGATTTGGTCTACGAACTGTAAAAAGTTATTTTTTATCGTTGAATTTATTAGTTTGAAGTTTATCTTACATTAAATTTGAACATTAAAGTGATTTTATCGTGATATTCTTCTTTTTGCGTTCTGTTAATTCGTGATTTATTTTTTATTAATTGGTTAAAAAAAGAAAAACTAATTTCACCAAAGTGATTAAATACCTTTGGTTAAGTTATTTAAATTAATTTTGTCTTAAGCCGAGCTGATTTATTAAGTGAGAAATTTAGTTGCGGCATTTTATTGACCTAATCGGTTTAAACTATTCACCGCATAATGGATCAGACCATTCAGTTAATATTCGGCCAACCCAAACAAATACAATAGCCCCCATCCTAAAAAGCGGAGCTATTTTAAACATTAAGGATCGGAAAAACTTAATCTAATAATGTTGTTAAATATTCAAAATTAATTTGTTTAAAAACGTGATAAAAAAGCGTGAAAACAGAATTTGATTTTTTGTGTTGTACTTAAATAAACTTTGTTGTTGTTTAATGGTGTTCTATTTCTGGTGAAACTACAAGCTCTCATGTGTTTAGACCAAACTAGGCAAAACCGAAACAACGGAACTGGAATAAATCAAAAAAGAAAAATTAAAATTAGAATAAAACAAATGGTAAAGATAATGTGAATGTCACTTAGTTTTGGTGCGATTCTGGATGACGGTTTCAGTTTAACGTGGATTCTTTAAAAGAACAAGGTTCTACGCATTTAAAAGCCTGGTTCCGAAATTTTTTTATGAATCTCTCTCGAGTTCGATTAATAATTCTAATATTTAATAATTACTCATATTCATAATTATTCAAGTAACAAATCTAATTTTAAAGATTTTATATCGATTTTCCCAATTATATAACAATCAACTTTATTCCGATGTCGTTGAAATAGATCATATTTGTGACCTTTATGTTACTTCATTATTTATCAATATAGTTTTGTTAAATTAAAATTTATTTTATAAATTTTGTTAAAACGAGTTAATAAATCAACATATCGTGTACGTATATTAACTCGTTTTAGAGAAACGTTTATGAAGCGTCATGATTTCTAATGTCTTATTTTTGTACATATTTTATATTAGTGGTTTTCCAACCGCCGGTCCGCAGACTGGCACCGGTCCTTGTAAAAAGTTTTTACTCTTTAAAATTTTTTTGACAATTTGAACTTAAAATCAAAATATAAAGTTGGCAAACTTATAACTGAACACAATAATTCAGTTCAAAATAGAAAAATCATTTCAATAAAAAATCTTTTCAAAATAATAAATCTCAAGTCAAAGTAAGAAAGAATAGTTTCAAAATAAAAAATCAAAAATCTAATTCAAGAAGTCTCAATTTAAAATGAAAATACCTTAGTTTAAAATATAAAATTCTCAATTTTAAGTCAAACCCTATAATTATAAAATTTATAAGTTTTATTGATAATTGTTTGAATCAGTGTAATTAATTTAGAATTTAAATTGTTTATTTTTACATTTTTAAATCTAGGTGTTAAAAATGTTACAGAATGAAACAGCAAAAGATTGAAAGCTTTTTAAAGCGTGGGCTTCGTTAAGAGGAATTACGTAGTACTGATACAAGCACTGAATGTGTGCCGAGTTCATTGGCTTCTGATGTTCAGGTGACAAAGAAATCAGACAATGATGGTAGTGAAATTCATACAAGAAAGAAGCTGAGACAAAGTTTTGTTATACATTATGATAAAAAGTACCGGATGTTTGGTTTCATTATGGCACCAGGAAGTCAGATTTTACCTTGACCACTTTGCGTCATTTGTTCGGTGATGTTGTCCAATGATGCCATGAAGCCGTCAAAACTGGATCGACATTTAATACGAAGCACCGAGATCTTGCAATGAAACTACTGTCATTTTTTGAGCGACTCCATAAAGATTTGGATCTTTGATTTAAATCGAAATGTAATGATGTTATCAAAATCTTTGATGTAAACGAAGACTGCTGATCAATCTCTCCTGAAAGCATCGTTCTATGTTGCTTTGAACATTGCAAAATGTAAAAAAAGAATTCACATTTGCTGAAAATTTAATAAAACCGTGTCTCATTGAGGTTGCAACTGAAATTCTTGGCGCTCAAACTGCTGTTAAACTGAAGATGATTCTTCTTTCTGATAAAACAATTCAAAGAAGAATAGAGGAAATGGCTTCAGATGGGGAAGAGCATGTGATCGAAGGAATTAAAAACTCACCATACTTTTCCAACCAGGTAGATGAATCTACAGATATCAGCAACAAAGCCATTCTTTTATGTTTCTTCCGGTATGAAGATGAAGGATACATCAAAGAAGAACTTATGTATGTCCTCAATTTGCCAGGACGCAAAACCAGCTCAAAGATATTTGGTGCTTTATCAGTTTATTTTGAAGAACACAACCTAGATTTAAGAAAGTGTGTTGTAGCATGCACAGATGGTGCTGCTAGTATGCGTGGATTGCATTCAGATACAGCGGCAAAATTGAAGCAAGTGGCTTATCCAGACATTTTGTTCAGTCATTGTATGATCCATCGAGAACAACTCGCTGCAAAAAGACTGTCTTCTGACTTAAATATGATACTGAATAAGGTGGTGAAGATTTTGAATGAAAATAAATCGATCTTTGAATTTTCGACTGTTTCAAATGCTGTGTGAGAATATGGATTCTAAGCACAAGCAACTCATATTACATTCTGGTGGTCGTCAAGAGGCAAAGTTCTATCAAGATTCTTTGAATTGACAGAAGAAATAAAAGAATTTCTGCATGTTCAAATGTCCGTTCATTTGCAATTTCTAGAAAATAATGAATGGGTTGTGAAGACTTGGCTGATATCTTCTCAATTCTAAATAATTTCAACTTATCTCTCCTAGGAAGGATGACGAATATTTTCACACTTAAATAAGTTGGAAGCATTAAAAAATAAAATGTTATTGTGGAAGCAGTTCTTAACAAAAAAAGAATTGTCGATGTTTACCCTTCTGGATGAATATTTGATGTCTATTGATTTGAACCGAACAATTATTTGTACTAAGTCAGCATCTGCAGGCATTGGTTACATACTTTGACCAGTATTACCCGGAAGATGAAGATTCTCACACTGAGAACGTTTGGATTTGTGATCCATTTAAAGCAGACATTAATTCCATGAAACTTACACCAAAAGAGAAGGAAAAGCTCATTGAATTGTCGGCTGATTGCACCCTAAAAACAAATTTTAAAAGAATGCCTTTGACAAAGTTCTGGATTTGTGTGAGGGAAGAGTATCCAATTCTCAATGAGAAGGCTTTGAAGCTTTGGATTACTCTTGCAACATACCTTTGTGAAAAAACGTTTTCTTCAATAACGGTTACTAAAACCAAATATCGAAACCGACTTCAAGTAAATGCTGCTGTGTGCCTATCTGAAACATCGTTACAGCCGTGCCTGGAGAAGATTTTAAATAAAAAGCAGCAGCAGATTTCACATTGAATCGATCTTATAGTATTGTGTTGTATTTTCTGTCCCGTTGTAATGTTTAAATAAAATTTATTTTAAAATTATTAAATTTATGTCCATATAAAATCTATATTATACACATCGAGTAATATAATAAATATATGCTGACCGGTCCGCAAAGAAATTAATATAATTTTACCGATTCGCGATCAAAAAGGTTGGGAATCATTATTTCATATAATATTAATGATTGTACTACTGAATCTTTCAACAACACAATATAGGCGGATATAACAAGATATTCAACAATGGATTCTCGTGAAGTACAGTATGTTTCTATGATTCCAACTAAACATAAAAAAAGTCGAGTCACAGTTTTTTGTCAGCTATAGCTGATTAACGTAAATTACCACTTTTAGTAGTGTTTAATGGAAAAAGAATGCAGGAGTTGGTAGGAATATGAGATTTCATTATAAAAGAAACTGGAAGGTAACTAATGTAGTTCAAACTTCCATTATATAGAATAAATAAAATGAATATTTATTTTAGAAATATATATATATATATATATATATACATATATATTATAATTCTTAAAAAAACACAACAAAACAGAAAGAAAAAATAATTTGTTTAACATGATCGCAAAAAAACTTTATGTTCGTCAATAAATGTCGTAACAATTACCAGACATGTTAAATTATTTTTAATTGTATGTGTTCTTTAAAAATATTTTGTTTATTTTGTTTATTTTCTTAATTTTGCTTATTTCGCTTATTTCCCTTATTTTAAATTTCCTAATTTGAAATAATGAATTTTAATCAAGTTTGGGATAGAAATAAATTGGTATTTCATCATCATGAAAATATTCCTAAAAGTTTTGGAATGTTAATAATAGGACAATCAAATTGTGGAAAAACTTATTTGTTATTAAGAATGTTGCTAACCCCAAATTTCTTAGATTATAACAATTTAATAATATTTTCAACATCAATTAATCAAGATGAATATCAATTATTATTTCATGCTTTTTCAAATAAATTATCAAAACAAACAATCATTGAAATATTTAATAATAAAAATAACTTTAAAGATAATTTTACAATAAAAGATATTTGTGAATATTATAAAGAATTGAAAAAAGAAAATTCTGGAATTGATATTGAAATTTATGATAAAATGCATAATATCATTTAACCTAAAGATTTAAATCCACAAAAGAAAAACTTAATATTTTTTGATGATTGTATGAATGGTAAAAAATCAAGCAATAATTTCACAACACCATGAAGACATGATTCTGTCAATGCAATTTATTTATCACATTTTTTTTCAATAAATAATAAGACAATCAATAAGAGGAAATTCAAATCTGTTTATATTTTTTAAATTACCTAAAAGAGATTTTATTTATTCAATTTATTCTGATTTATTAAGTAATACAATTGAAAAAGAAGATCTTGATAGTCTCTGTAATACACACTATAAACAAAAATATCACTATTTAGTGTTTGATAGAGATAATGATGAAAGTTATAAAGATATTTTTAAGTGATAAAAATGATTGAATATTTTCATCCTAAGATACAACAAGAATATTTCAGTTTTGAAGAAGAGAGCTTAATACAAAAAGAAACATTGGAAAAATTGATAAAAGTAAAAAATAAAATAAATCAAGACTATTCTGATAAATTTATTTCAGAACAAAGATTAATAAATGGAATTGTTGATGTTAAGGAAGCTATAGATTTAGAAGTAGAAAAAAGAATAACACCTTTTAAAAATGATAATATCATTGAAAAAGTAAAGGATGATAATGAAAAAGTTAAGGACGACAAATATAATAATCTGCCAACAACTATTAACTAGATCTGATGAGAATGATTTTAAAACTTCGAAAAGTATTATTCCTCAAATAATTACTAATAGGGATAAACGTTTTTATTTAAAGATAAATGATAAATTATTTAATATAAACAATACAGAAATAATGATTGATAATGATAATTATGATTTTACAAAAGGGTTAGTTTATCTAATATCTGATTTTGGATTAAAAGATGAATTTCAAAAACATATAACAGATGAAGATTTTAAAACTTATTCTAAAATAACAGAAAGTGCAAAATGTAGACGTAATGATTATTTTAAAGCTTTAAGCAATAAATTTGAAGTTGAATTTAAAGGAAGTGGTCAACCAATTATGTTATTTATTGAATTAGCAAAAGATGCTGGACATAATAATGTTAAAGATGATATAATCGAAATTTTATATGAATTAATTGATTTAGAGTATATTAAAGAAAAGAAAAAGAACAAAATTTTAAAGAAATATTTTTAAAAAGAAAAAGAAAAAAAATGTTAGAATGTTACATTGTAATAATGTTACAATGCTTTATTTTTATTTTCTTTTGATATAAATTTCTTATTAACATAGAAGAAAAACTATTAAATTTATTAACCAGAAACTTTTCAACTTCATTTAATGTTTCTAGTGATAAATCTGAAATTACTTTAAATTTAAATAATACGTTGCATTTAGATGAAAACTTTAAATATGAAATGGCTTTAACTTATTTCACAACATTTAATAATATTTCAAATGTAAAAAGTAAAAATAATATACTTACATATTATAATGAAGAAGGCAAAGGAAAACAAATCACAATCCCCCAAGGATCATATGAAATAGATCAACTAAATACATATTTACAAAGTGTAATTGGAAAAGAAAAAAATTTAAATCAGTGTCGATACAACAACAGGAAAATGTAAAATGAAATTAATGAATATTGCTGTTGATGTTCGCATAGAAAATTCAATAAATAAACTATTAAGATTTGAAAATAAGGTTTATAAGCATGAAACACATTTATCAGAAAATGTTGTAGATATAATTGATATAGATATAATTAATATTTATTGTGATTTAATTTATGGAGGTTATAATGTTAATGGAGATAAGAATCAAATAATATATTCCTTTCCATCTTTCACTGTTCCTTTAGGGTGTAAAATAATTCAATTTCTTAATAACTTAATTTATTATCAAATATATAAAAAAATCGATGCATAGAATATATTTTAAAATTATTGATCAAAATGGAAATTTAATAAGCTTTAATAATCAAAGAATTAATATTCATTTTCATTTAAGACAAATTAAATAAATAAAAAATGAAAACTTTATCAGATCTCTTTCTTAACCCTAATGGGGCCGAAACTATTTCCTTTAGAAAAAATGAATTTTTGATATTAATTCTGGTTTATTATATCTAAATAACTTGTTCTACATTAAAAACATTTTTTGTTTCATACGGTCTCAAACTCATGACTCATATATACAAAGACTATTGCACCTAATGCCGCCTGTTGCTGAGTAAAAATTGATGTAAAAAATATTTGAGCAGTGTTCTTTTAAAAGGACGGTGGCTCCATTCGGGTTAAATATGGTATTAATACTTTAACTAATTTTGATATTTATGATATTATGCTTGATCTAAATTTTAAAGATTTTAAAATTATTATGCGGGATGAGATTAAAGATTATGATGATACACCCATTATTTTTAATTATCAAACAACAAAAGAAAAGGGTTCTAATTGGTGTTAATTTTATAAAAAATATTATTTTAATTCTTATGGTATTCCACCAATTAAAGAATTAGAAAGTAAAACTGAAAATTTTAATATGATTCAACTTCAATCATATAACACTGAAATATGTGGAATTTTAAGTATTTCTTTTTATATTGTTTAAAGAAAAAACTAAGTTTTGAAGAAACAATCGAACAAATACTTAACTTTTTCAATTAAAAAAAATGACAAATATTATTATCGTAGACAGTTTTGGGAGAGCGGTAAATGAAAATGGTGAAAGTTTAAAAAACACAATTATAAATACGTGTGAGCAAAATTATTTAAATGTTAAAGGTAAGGATAGAATGAAAAGTAATTTAGATATGAATAATTTTAAAATTAAAAATGTCAAAGAAAGAAAAGATCCTAAAACTGCTATTAATCTAGAACAGTTAAATAAAGTAAATTTAGATTTAAGAGCTACTTTAGAGATATTTAGAATTAATTTAAAGAAAGATTATCAACTATTTAAAACTACTTTAGAGACCAAAGAGAAAGAATATAATCTATTAAAAAGTAATTTAGAGAAAGTATATCAACTAATTAAAACATGTTTAGAGAAAAAAGATTATCAATCATATCAAAATAAAATAGAGAAAAAAAATCAAATACCTTTTATTAAATTGTCAAAGTTATTTCAATCATATTATTTAATGGAAGAACATACGAAACCATTAATATGGTATTCAATTCAGAAAACAAAGTCAATTGATAGTTTTACATAAATAAATGATTTTAAATAAATTAAATGATTTTGATATATCTAAAACTAGCGATAACATTCGTGTAAATAAAATATACTTTATGAATAATTTCCATATGCCTGGAAATAATATTTCAACCCAATTTGAGTATGGAGATTTTCAATTTAGTTATACGTTTATTTTCGTATTTAAAATTACTTCAGATGGTATTTTTATAAAAGGTAGAGATGGAAATTCTATAAATTATCTTAATAACAAATTAATAACTGTTTTTCATAATCATAATAATAAAATTTCTTTGCTTGAAGTTAAACCACAAATTTCTTTTGAAATAAATAAAGATAAAAATTATATTATAATACTAAGAAATGATCATGGAACAATTACAATGTTTTGTAACGAAAAAGAAGAAACACTTTTTATAAAAAAAAGATCATAAATGGAACAAGTTCATTTTCTGCAAAAGAAAACAGTAGATGATTTTCTAGATAGTAAAAATCCTTATTTATTTTATGAAACTAACGAAGTGGTTTTATATAATCATTCTTTAGAAAATTCAAAAATTATAGCTATTCAAAATTTATTTAAGAAGGAATATCAAATTTTATGGTAAAAAATGAGTGAATATGTTGAGGAACTACCAGGTTTTAAAAGTATATATCTTAATTTAAATAATGATAAATTAAATGAATATAGAGTTAATTCATTTTTAAAAGAAAAGAAACAATTAGAAGAATTATTATCACATTATAAAAAATTAAAAAGGGACAAAAGTTAATTCATCTATTAAAATTATTGGAATAAGTTTAACTGCTTTTGGAGCTGTAGGAGGTGCAGTTGTTTCAGGAATTGCTACACTTAGAATTTTTAATTTAATATGGGTTGGTGTTGGTTTAGGAGTTATAGGTTCTTGCAATGTTGTAATGACAGAATCTTTTTCTGTTGGATTAAGTTCTAAAAAGAAAAAAGTGAATAGAGAAATTTGTGAGTGTATTAAGCATGGAATAAATAAATTATATTTGTTTCAATTAAAAGCTTTAGAGGTTGGAGTTTTAAGTGAAAAAGAAATTGAAGAAGGAAATAAAATTGTAACTGAAACAAAAGAAGAAATTCAAAAAATTAAAAATAAGAATAAGTCAAATTCACTTACGGGCCCATCGGCTAAAAACGGAGATTCGCCTTCGGGTACATTAACACAAGCGGCATTGAATGCAAAGATAAAAGAACAAGTCGAGTTGATAATGAAAAAATGAAACATATTTTATGTCCATGTTTCCTTTATTTCAAATATAAAACTTTTGTTTAAAAATGTCAAATATTTCATTTTTACAATATACCTTATCCAATAATCAACCTGTTCAGGAAACGCTTAAATCCTTGAATACTTTTTATAAAGCTGCTATGTTAGATAAAGCCTTATCTTTAAGATTAGAAAATCCTTATACAACCATAATTAAATGATATATACGTCTCATCTGTTAATGGTATAACTTTTAATTTTAATCGATTTTCTAATGATTTCCTTTTTTAATTATTTCTTTAGTTGAACCTTCATTTCTAATTGGTTCCATTAAATTATCTATTTAATTTTTTATGTTCTTTGCTAAAGAATTAATTAATAAATGGATATCATATTTTGACCGATTTTGAAGATATAATGGAACTGTAGTTGGTTTTTAACAATTAAATTGCAAATATAATGTGGTACTCCTCGATACTTTCCATTAAAATGATCATATTCTCTAACTTTGTAATTAATATCATTAAACTCATTTTCCCAATAAATACATGTATTTTCATTATTAAATTTAATATCATCTTCTTCAATCTCAATCTTAGTTTTTAATAATTTTCTAAATAGCTTTTCTTGTTATATTATATATTTTGTAAATTTATCTTTAAAATTTTCTCCTTTAAAGATTTTTGTTTCATTTCCTACTAATTCTGGATATGATGATATTCTCATAAGACATATACTATTTGGAACTTGTTGAACTAGATCTGTTGAATTTGATTTTCTTTGTTAACTGAAGAGATTGGTAAATTTGTACATTCAATATCAGCTGTAAGTATAAATGGGTTTTTTATTAATTTACTATAATCTGTTAATTTTAGAATATTTTTTCCATCTTCTGGCATAATACACCTTGTCGGATATTTTCGATGTTGACATGTTGGGGTATGATTATCTAAAGCCTTTTGAGATATAAAATGTCCTGTACATCCTTCACAGAAATGTAATTGTTCATTATTTCTTAATTTATAATTTAGTTCTGATTATAAGAAACTTTTAAAATTTTTAATTATTATATAGTGAGAATTTCCTCCATTATTTGTTAAATATAATAACTTTATATTATATTCTACTTCATCATCTCTTAATTTAGAAATATATAGTGGATATGCTGAAAATCTTCTCTTTTATCACCTAGGATATTTTTTTATAGTACTAATCCATAAACATTTGTTTTTGTTTTATTTTCATTTCTCCTTTCAAATTTAGGTATATTGTGAATAGACATTGAAAAATCTTCTTTTTCGAATTTGATTGAAGCATTCGAATCAAACATTTTATCAATTAGATGTTTATAATGATATGGTTTATTTGGATTTATTTTTATTTTATATTTAAGAATATGTGCAAATATAGAATAAGCAAAACAATAAAGATTATTTGTATTTTTTAAATTTACCAAACTTGTAGATTTAAAGGGTGTTTTTATATATGATCCTGCTTATAAAGTTTTTATTTTAGAAGTATGAATCTTAATATTTGATAGATATTCTATTATCCATCCACTTCCTTTTAAACTCAATAGATCACTATCTAATTGTTCATGATAATCATCTATTGTCTCTTCTAAATATTGTATTGATAAATTAAGTATACCATGATTTTGTCTTTGAATTGACATAATAGATCTTGTTTGATATACCTCATCATTTGTATTAAACCAAATAACTTCAACTTCAATTTGATATTTTATATTTTGTGGACTATTTATATACTTTAAAATTGCTTTTTCTTTATCTAAAACATGATTTATAATATTATAAGAACCTACATTTGTTGTTTTAATTTTATAAGCTTTAAATATATCAGTCATTCTTAATATGTTATCTAAAGTAAATGGATCATCTTCATCTTTTCTTATTTCTTTTTGAGAACATAATTTAAGAACATCTGCTTCATGTTCTTTTGAACGTTTATGTCCTCCTAAACCTTTTTTATTCTTAAAATATATATCACAAACATCACAATAATTATTAGATTGTATATTGAATTATTTTTATTTTTAGACTTATCTATTGCTATTTCTAGTTTTTTATGCTTTAATAAAAAATATAATCAAATTTTCTTGATTATTAGTCTTTTTGACATTTATAACATTTAATATTCATTTTTTTATCTCTTTGAATTTGTTATGTAAGTGTTATTTTAACTCTCCTTTTTTAAGTATAAGAATTATATAATGAAATTTATAGATTTTTGCACATTATTTTTTCATGATTTTCACATTCAAAATCATTTTAACCAATTTTTCCATATTTTAAAAGTGCTATTTTCAATTTGAAAATTTACGATTTTTTACTTTCTGGGAATGTCACATTTTCACATTTTCGCATTTCATAATTTCCATATTTTCACATTTCCTAATTCCCACATTTCCTCATTTCCGCATTTCCACATTTTCGTATTTTCACATTTCATAATTTTCACATTTGCCTATTCTCCAATTCCCTCATTTCACCATTTGCAATATTATAAATTAGTAATTTATAATAATACTTATTTATTTTCTTAATGTATGTATTGTCACTAAAGTAAGTCTTGTCACTTAGTTTAGTGATAGTAAACTAATTAAGATTAGCAATATCTTTCTAAAATTTAATTATAAGGTAGAGCAATATTCCTGTCTGTAATAATTATTCAAATCCAAATTTGATGATTATTTATTGAGAAATAATTGGGACAATTTAATGAAAAAAGGGGATGACAAGTGGTGTTTTTATGGTTTTTTGAAGGTGAAAAAAAAGGTGATTTTGATGATGTGAAACTTGAGAGTAGGTGTCCATATACTGGTCTTACTATCTAATGACGATTCTGCTACAGAAAAATACGATTGCTGACTATTTGTACTGTTTGCGTTTTAATTCGTTATTTATTCCACTGAATTTATCAGATTTGGTCAATTATTATTTTTAAAACTTTGCAATGAAATAATGAATAGCCAGCAAATCTTCAACTGATTAATATCGTCTTCAGCAAATCCAACGTTCAATCACCAAAAAATTATTACTTATTCAGTGGTTTTTATCAATTACCCTACAGTTTACGCCTCGATTGGTGAATCTCAAATTCATATAACAATTATTACTATATCTCGAATCGTTCCTATCAAAATATATGAGGATTTCTCATTAATTTGTCATTCGTAAACTTAAACAATACCAAGAGCACTCAGAAATACCAAAGTATATATCACATTATTTTCTCCCTAAAAACATTTCTCCTGTTATCTGTTACGTTATTTCTTTTTTATTCTTACCGCTATATTTGTTCATTAATTAAATATTTTAGATATTATTTGTACATACTTATTTATTTTATTTTTATTTACCTTCATTGTTAAAAATAGGCTAATTGTTAAATTTAGCAATTTAATTAATTCAGCAATTACCACCGTATGGCCATCAGTCAACGTCGAGCGAGATGCCAGTTGCGATTTGACCTCCCGTGTGGAGCGTCGTTCTATGCCTCCAGATTTTCTTCCAAAGCCATCTATTCGCGCGATAGATCTTTGCCAGTCATTATTGTTCATCCCATCCAATCGTCACTAAAGTGTCAGAAGCCGCGGTTGTAATGGTGACCAAATTATTCATAATAGTGCACGACTGCGGAATCTTACCTCCAAGATTCTCCATTTTACTTTTGACCAAATTGGAGTTATATTCCAAAAATATTATTTCAACAGGATCGTCTCCCTTCAACAAAAATTGCAATTGTGGTAGAAAATTCAGCAGCTCCAAAAAGAATAAAATTTGCTGCATTAAATGTCGAAATCGCTGTTCGTCAATTCATTGCTGATTACAATCGATCCAAGAAAACTACAATGGTAACTTAATGTAATTTAGTCAATTTTTCGATTCATGGTGACCAGAAAAGTGGCAAAGTGAAAGACACCTCCAGAAGTTTCATACTGTCTTCAGAGAATGATACTTCTAATATCGATTCTGTGAGTTTAATATTGAAAGGGAATTATTTTATTTTG
>MQRK01147459.1:0-14697 GCA_001938485.1 Girardia tigrina | reverse complement strand
ATATATATATATACTACCGGACTCTTTGAAATTGGTTCATTATTGTTGTTATTCATAAAAATAATGTTATGCTTCATCAGAAGTAAACGTATATATAAAAAAACATTAAATCAAAAATTACTCTTTAGGTAAAAAAAACTCATTCCCATAAAAAAATAATAATTACAGTGAATACTGTAGGGACCAGAAATGTTTTTAGAGAGGTGATTAAAAATTTATCGATTTGGTTTGAGAATGCCGTAGTTGAATTAATCATAGACTTCTTTGTGTCATTTAGTAGATTGTGATGGGTATTTTATTTTTTTGATAATATTTATCTTTATTTTTATATTTACTTTTCGTATTCGTTTTTATTGTATTTACATAAGAAATGAGATTGATGCTCTGGTATGTAATTTAATTTAATTTAAATTTTTTAATTACTTGATTAATTACTTCTGATTTCTTCATATAATTTACCAGATTGACTTGGTTATTTTATGGTATGTCATTTTTTTACTTTTATATTTTGTGTATTTACTTTTATATTTTTTTATTTATTTTTTTGATTGTATGTCATTATTCTTTTTTGGTTTGATAATAAAAGGCGTCAGTAGTTGATTTGGCCAGAAGATGCATCGGATAAACTGGAACTTGAATTATTAAATTTTTAAAAAATCAATACATTAATTTGAATTATTAATTACAATTCCGAATATCACAGTCTCAGTTATGCCGCTCTAGAATCATTATTTGCTGACAGTAATTATCTTGAAGTGGAGTATTATTATAAAAGAAGACCACTTCATTTCGCATGCATGTATGGAAGAATCGATATTGTGAAATTACTATTATCAAGACATTGCCGTGTGGAACCTCTTTCATATGTATATGAAACACCGCTACATTTGGCATGTGAATATGGACACAAAAGTATTGTTAACTTATTGTTGTCATTCAACTGCAATCCTGATGCCAAAGACTATGGTCAAGGAAGATCAATACATTATGCTTGCAGAAAAGGTCATCTGAGTGTTGTGAAATCCTTGATCTCGAAAGATTGTGATATAAATAGTGAAATTGGAGAGGGTGATACACCAATATCTCTAGCTTGCAGCAGCGGTAATTTAAGTCTTGTGGAATTATTAATTTCGAAAAATTGCGACATTCCTGTCAAAAATAAAAATGAACGTGATTTATCTGTACCAGAGACCGGAACAATTAGAAGTAGAAGAGATAACTCTATTACATACGGCGAAGAACTTCAAATCAATTTTTCTAATTTCTAATTTTTCTCTCTTTCAGTTCTTGCAACATTCTGTTTCTTTATTTCTGAATTTGTAATATTTCTTGTCAAATATCTAAAGTATCCTAAACAGAATTACAATAGTAATTCTGTTCAGTACGAGAGGAACCACAGATTCGTATCACTGGTAAATGTGCTTGATCGAAAGGTCAGTGGCACGAAGCTACCATCCGAGAGATTAACTTTAATTTTCTGGCTCTCCAACAATTTATTGCTTCTTGTTAGCAATAAAGCGTTAATTATTTTACCGATTGACAATAGTTATTCCTGATCATTTTAAATTATTGCAAGCAAGTGCCCAAGAATATTTCTATCATGTTGATAGCTGTAATTTACGTTTTGATTTGGTCTACGAACTGTAAAAAGTTATTTTTTATCGTTGAATTTATTAGTTTGAAGTTTATCTTACATTAAATTTGAACATTAAAGTGATTTTATCGTGATATTCTTCTTTTTGCGTTCTGTTAATTCGTGATTTATTTTTTATTAATTGGTTAAAAAAAGAAAAACTAATTTCACCAAAGTGATTAAATACCTTTGGTTAAGTTATTTAAATTAATTTTGTCTTAAGCCGAGCTGATTTATTAAGTGAGAAATTTAGTTGCGGCATTTTATTGACCTAATCGGTTTAAACTATTCACCGCATAATGGATCAGACCATTCAGTTAATATTCGGCCAACCCAAACAAATACAATAGCCCCCATCCTAAAAAGCGGAGCTATTTTAAACATTAAGGATCGGAAAAACTTAATCTAATAATGTTGTTAAATATTCAAAATTAATTTGTTTAAAAACGTGATAAAAAAGCGTGAAAACAGAATTTGATTTTTTGTGTTGTACTTAAATAAACTTTGTTGTTGTTTAATGGTGTTCTATTTCTGGTGAAACTACAAGCTCTCATGTGTTTAGACCAAACTAGGCAAAACCGAAACAACGGAACTGGAATAAATCAAAAAAGAAAAATTAAAATTAGAATAAAACAAATGGTAAAGATAATGTGAATGTCACTTAGTTTTGGTGCGATTCTGGATGACGGTTTCAGTTTAACGTGGATTCTTTAAAAGAACAAGGTTCTACGCATTTAAAAGCCTGGTTCCGAAATTTTTTTATGAATCTCTCTCGAGTTCGATTAATAATTCTAATATTTAATAATTACTCATATTCATAATTATTCAAGTAACAAATCTAATTTTAAAGATTTTATATCGATTTTCCCAATTATATAACAATCAACTTTATTCCGATGTCGTTGAAATAGATCATATTTGTGACCTTTATGTTACTTCATTATTTATCAATATAGTTTTGTTAAATTAAAATTTATTTTATAAATTTTGTTAAAACGAGTTAATAAATCAACATATCGTGTACGTATATTAACTCGTTTTAGAGAAACGTTTATGAAGCGTCATGATTTCTAATGTCTTATTTTTGTACATATTTTATATTAGTGGTTTTCCAACCGCCGGTCCGCAGACTGGCACCGGTCCTTGTAAAAAGTTTTTACTCTTTAAAATTTTTTTGACAATTTGAACTTAAAATCAAAATATAAAGTTGGCAAACTTATAACTGAACACAATAATTCAGTTCAAAATAGAAAAATCATTTCAATAAAAAATCTTTTCAAAATAATAAATCTCAAGTCAAAGTAAGAAAGAATAGTTTCAAAATAAAAAATCAAAAATCTAATTCAAGAAGTCTCAATTTAAAATGAAAATACCTTAGTTTAAAATATAAAATTCTCAATTTTAAGTCAAACCCTATAATTATAAAATTTATAAGTTTTATTGATAATTGTTTGAATCAGTGTAATTAATTTAGAATTTAAATTGTTTATTTTTACATTTTTAAATCTAGGTGTTAAAAATGTTACAGAATGAAACAGCAAAAGATTGAAAGCTTTTTAAAGCGTGGGCTTCGTTAAGAGGAATTACGTAGTACTGATACAAGCACTGAATGTGTGCCGAGTTCATTGGCTTCTGATGTTCAGGTGACAAAGAAATCAGACAATGATGGTAGTGAAATTCATACAAGAAAGAAGCTGAGACAAAGTTTTGTTATACATTATGATAAAAAGTACCGGATGTTTGGTTTCATTATGGCACCAGGAAGTCAGATTTTACCTTGACCACTTTGCGTCATTTGTTCGGTGATGTTGTCCAATGATGCCATGAAGCCGTCAAAACTGGATCGACATTTAATACGAAGCACCGAGATCTTGCAATGAAACTACTGTCATTTTTTGAGCGACTCCATAAAGATTTGGATCTTTGATTTAAATCGAAATGTAATGATGTTATCAAAATCTTTGATGTAAACGAAGACTGCTGATCAATCTCTCCTGAAAGCATCGTTCTATGTTGCTTTGAACATTGCAAAATGTAAAAAAAGAATTCACATTTGCTGAAAATTTAATAAAACCGTGTCTCATTGAGGTTGCAACTGAAATTCTTGGCGCTCAAACTGCTGTTAAACTGAAGATGATTCTTCTTTCTGATAAAACAATTCAAAGAAGAATAGAGGAAATGGCTTCAGATGGGGAAGAGCATGTGATCGAAGGAATTAAAAACTCACCATACTTTTCCAACCAGGTAGATGAATCTACAGATATCAGCAACAAAGCCATTCTTTTATGTTTCTTCCGGTATGAAGATGAAGGATACATCAAAGAAGAACTTATGTATGTCCTCAATTTGCCAGGACGCAAAACCAGCTCAAAGATATTTGGTGCTTTATCAGTTTATTTTGAAGAACACAACCTAGATTTAAGAAAGTGTGTTGTAGCATGCACAGATGGTGCTGCTAGTATGCGTGGATTGCATTCAGATACAGCGGCAAAATTGAAGCAAGTGGCTTATCCAGACATTTTGTTCAGTCATTGTATGATCCATCGAGAACAACTCGCTGCAAAAAGACTGTCTTCTGACTTAAATATGATACTGAATAAGGTGGTGAAGATTTTGAATGAAAATAAATCGATCTTTGAATTTTCGACTGTTTCAAATGCTGTGTGAGAATATGGATTCTAAGCACAAGCAACTCATATTACATTCTGGTGGTCGTCAAGAGGCAAAGTTCTATCAAGATTCTTTGAATTGACAGAAGAAATAAAAGAATTTCTGCATGTTCAAATGTCCGTTCATTTGCAATTTCTAGAAAATAATGAATGGGTTGTGAAGACTTGGCTGATATCTTCTCAATTCTAAATAATTTCAACTTATCTCTCCTAGGAAGGATGACGAATATTTTCACACTTAAATAAGTTGGAAGCATTAAAAAATAAAATGTTATTGTGGAAGCAGTTCTTAACAAAAAAAGAATTGTCGATGTTTACCCTTCTGGATGAATATTTGATGTCTATTGATTTGAACCGAACAATTATTTGTACTAAGTCAGCATCTGCAGGCATTGGTTACATACTTTGACCAGTATTACCCGGAAGATGAAGATTCTCACACTGAGAACGTTTGGATTTGTGATCCATTTAAAGCAGACATTAATTCCATGAAACTTACACCAAAAGAGAAGGAAAAGCTCATTGAATTGTCGGCTGATTGCACCCTAAAAACAAATTTTAAAAGAATGCCTTTGACAAAGTTCTGGATTTGTGTGAGGGAAGAGTATCCAATTCTCAATGAGAAGGCTTTGAAGCTTTGGATTACTCTTGCAACATACCTTTGTGAAAAAACGTTTTCTTCAATAACGGTTACTAAAACCAAATATCGAAACCGACTTCAAGTAAATGCTGCTGTGTGCCTATCTGAAACATCGTTACAGCCGTGCCTGGAGAAGATTTTAAATAAAAAGCAGCAGCAGATTTCACATTGAATCGATCTTATAGTATTGTGTTGTATTTTCTGTCCCGTTGTAATGTTTAAATAAAATTTATTTTAAAATTATTAAATTTATGTCCATATAAAATCTATATTATACACATCGAGTAATATAATAAATATATGCTGACCGGTCCGCAAAGAAATTAATATAATTTTACCGATTCGCGATCAAAAAGGTTGGGAATCATTATTTCATATAATATTAATGATTGTACTACTGAATCTTTCAACAACACAATATAGGCGGATATAACAAGATATTCAACAATGGATTCTCGTGAAGTACAGTATGTTTCTATGATTCCAACTAAACATAAAAAAAGTCGAGTCACAGTTTTTTGTCAGCTATAGCTGATTAACGTAAATTACCACTTTTAGTAGTGTTTAATGGAAAAAGAATGCAGGAGTTGGTAGGAATATGAGATTTCATTATAAAAGAAACTGGAAGGTAACTAATGTAGTTCAAACTTCCATTATATAGAATAAATAAAATGAATATTTATTTTAGAAATATATATATATATATATATATATACATATATATTATAATTCTTAAAAAAACACAACAAAACAGAAAGAAAAAATAATTTGTTTAACATGATCGCAAAAAAACTTTATGTTCGTCAATAAATGTCGTAACAATTACCAGACATGTTAAATTATTTTTAATTGTATGTGTTCTTTAAAAATATTTTGTTTATTTT
The DNA here is from genome assembly GCA_001938485.1 of Girardia tigrina. NCBI lineage: Eukaryota > Metazoa > Platyhelminthes > Tricladida > Dugesiidae > Girardia > Girardia tigrina. The sequence continues at coordinate 8,871 of MQRK01147459.1, read as the reverse complement.
GTTTATTTTCTTAATTTTGCTTATTTCGCTTATTTCCCTTATTTTAAATTTCCTAATTTGAAATAATGAATTTTAATCAAGTTTGGGATAGAAATAAATTGGTATTTCATCATCATGAAAATATTCCTAAAAGTTTTGGAATGTTAATAATAGGACAATCAAATTGTGGAAAAACTTATTTGTTATTAAGAATGTTGCTAACCCCAAATTTCTTAGATTATAACAATTTAATAATATTTTCAACATCAATTAATCAAGATGAATATCAATTATTATTTCATGCTTTTTCAAATAAATTATCAAAACAAACAATCATTGAAATATTTAATAATAAAAATAACTTTAAAGATAATTTTACAATAAAAGATATTTGTGAATATTATAAAGAATTGAAAAAAGAAAATTCTGGAATTGATATTGAAATTTATGATAAAATGCATAATATCATTTAACCTAAAGATTTAAATCCACAAAAGAAAAACTTAATATTTTTTGATGATTGTATGAATGGTAAAAAATCAAGCAATAATTTCACAACACCATGAAGACATGATTCTGTCAATGCAATTTATTTATCACATTTTTTTTCAATAAATAATAAGACAATCAATAAGAGGAAATTCAAATCTGTTTATATTTTTTAAATTACCTAAAAGAGATTTTATTTATTCAATTTATTCTGATTTATTAAGTAATACAATTGAAAAAGAAGATCTTGATAGTCTCTGTAATACACACTATAAACAAAAATATCACTATTTAGTGTTTGATAGAGATAATGATGAAAGTTATAAAGATATTTTTAAGTGATAAAAATGATTGAATATTTTCATCCTAAGATACAACAAGAATATTTCAGTTTTGAAGAAGAGAGCTTAATACAAAAAGAAACATTGGAAAAATTGATAAAAGTAAAAAATAAAATAAATCAAGACTATTCTGATAAATTTATTTCAGAACAAAGATTAATAAATGGAATTGTTGATGTTAAGGAAGCTATAGATTTAGAAGTAGAAAAAAGAATAACACCTTTTAAAAATGATAATATCATTGAAAAAGTAAAGGATGATAATGAAAAAGTTAAGGACGACAAATATAATAATCTGCCAACAACTATTAACTAGATCTGATGAGAATGATTTTAAAACTTCGAAAAGTATTATTCCTCAAATAATTACTAATAGGGATAAACGTTTTTATTTAAAGATAAATGATAAATTATTTAATATAAACAATACAGAAATAATGATTGATAATGATAATTATGATTTTACAAAAGGGTTAGTTTATCTAATATCTGATTTTGGATTAAAAGATGAATTTCAAAAACATATAACAGATGAAGATTTTAAAACTTATTCTAAAATAACAGAAAGTGCAAAATGTAGACGTAATGATTATTTTAAAGCTTTAAGCAATAAATTTGAAGTTGAATTTAAAGGAAGTGGTCAACCAATTATGTTATTTATTGAATTAGCAAAAGATGCTGGACATAATAATGTTAAAGATGATATAATCGAAATTTTATATGAATTAATTGATTTAGAGTATATTAAAGAAAAGAAAAAGAACAAAATTTTAAAGAAATATTTTTAAAAAGAAAAAGAAAAAAAATGTTAGAATGTTACATTGTAATAATGTTACAATGCTTTATTTTTATTTTCTTTTGATATAAATTTCTTATTAACATAGAAGAAAAACTATTAAATTTATTAACCAGAAACTTTTCAACTTCATTTAATGTTTCTAGTGATAAATCTGAAATTACTTTAAATTTAAATAATACGTTGCATTTAGATGAAAACTTTAAATATGAAATGGCTTTAACTTATTTCACAACATTTAATAATATTTCAAATGTAAAAAGTAAAAATAATATACTTACATATTATAATGAAGAAGGCAAAGGAAAACAAATCACAATCCCCCAAGGATCATATGAAATAGATCAACTAAATACATATTTACAAAGTGTAATTGGAAAAGAAAAAAATTTAAATCAGTGTCGATACAACAACAGGAAAATGTAAAATGAAATTAATGAATATTGCTGTTGATGTTCGCATAGAAAATTCAATAAATAAACTATTAAGATTTGAAAATAAGGTTTATAAGCATGAAACACATTTATCAGAAAATGTTGTAGATATAATTGATATAGATATAATTAATATTTATTGTGATTTAATTTATGGAGGTTATAATGTTAATGGAGATAAGAATCAAATAATATATTCCTTTCCATCTTTCACTGTTCCTTTAGGGTGTAAAATAATTCAATTTCTTAATAACTTAATTTATTATCAAATATATAAAAAAATCGATGCATAGAATATATTTTAAAATTATTGATCAAAATGGAAATTTAATAAGCTTTAATAATCAAAGAATTAATATTCATTTTCATTTAAGACAAATTAAATAAATAAAAAATGAAAACTTTATCAGATCTCTTTCTTAACCCTAATGGGGCCGAAACTATTTCCTTTAGAAAAAATGAATTTTTGATATTAATTCTGGTTTATTATATCTAAATAACTTGTTCTACATTAAAAACATTTTTTGTTTCATACGGTCTCAAACTCATGACTCATATATACAAAGACTATTGCACCTAATGCCGCCTGTTGCTGAGTAAAAATTGATGTAAAAAATATTTGAGCAGTGTTCTTTTAAAAGGACGGTGGCTCCATTCGGGTTAAATATGGTATTAATACTTTAACTAATTTTGATATTTATGATATTATGCTTGATCTAAATTTTAAAGATTTTAAAATTATTATGCGGGATGAGATTAAAGATTATGATGATACACCCATTATTTTTAATTATCAAACAACAAAAGAAAAGGGTTCTAATTGGTGTTAATTTTATAAAAAATATTATTTTAATTCTTATGGTATTCCACCAATTAAAGAATTAGAAAGTAAAACTGAAAATTTTAATATGATTCAACTTCAATCATATAACACTGAAATATGTGGAATTTTAAGTATTTCTTTTTATATTGTTTAAAGAAAAAACTAAGTTTTGAAGAAACAATCGAACAAATACTTAACTTTTTCAATTAAAAAAAATGACAAATATTATTATCGTAGACAGTTTTGGGAGAGCGGTAAATGAAAATGGTGAAAGTTTAAAAAACACAATTATAAATACGTGTGAGCAAAATTATTTAAATGTTAAAGGTAAGGATAGAATGAAAAGTAATTTAGATATGAATAATTTTAAAATTAAAAATGTCAAAGAAAGAAAAGATCCTAAAACTGCTATTAATCTAGAACAGTTAAATAAAGTAAATTTAGATTTAAGAGCTACTTTAGAGATATTTAGAATTAATTTAAAGAAAGATTATCAACTATTTAAAACTACTTTAGAGACCAAAGAGAAAGAATATAATCTATTAAAAAGTAATTTAGAGAAAGTATATCAACTAATTAAAACATGTTTAGAGAAAAAAGATTATCAATCATATCAAAATAAAATAGAGAAAAAAAATCAAATACCTTTTATTAAATTGTCAAAGTTATTTCAATCATATTATTTAATGGAAGAACATACGAAACCATTAATATGGTATTCAATTCAGAAAACAAAGTCAATTGATAGTTTTACATAAATAAATGATTTTAAATAAATTAAATGATTTTGATATATCTAAAACTAGCGATAACATTCGTGTAAATAAAATATACTTTATGAATAATTTCCATATGCCTGGAAATAATATTTCAACCCAATTTGAGTATGGAGATTTTCAATTTAGTTATACGTTTATTTTCGTATTTAAAATTACTTCAGATGGTATTTTTATAAAAGGTAGAGATGGAAATTCTATAAATTATCTTAATAACAAATTAATAACTGTTTTTCATAATCATAATAATAAAATTTCTTTGCTTGAAGTTAAACCACAAATTTCTTTTGAAATAAATAAAGATAAAAATTATATTATAATACTAAGAAATGATCATGGAACAATTACAATGTTTTGTAACGAAAAAGAAGAAACACTTTTTATAAAAAAAAGATCATAAATGGAACAAGTTCATTTTCTGCAAAAGAAAACAGTAGATGATTTTCTAGATAGTAAAAATCCTTATTTATTTTATGAAACTAACGAAGTGGTTTTATATAATCATTCTTTAGAAAATTCAAAAATTATAGCTATTCAAAATTTATTTAAGAAGGAATATCAAATTTTATGGTAAAAAATGAGTGAATATGTTGAGGAACTACCAGGTTTTAAAAGTATATATCTTAATTTAAATAATGATAAATTAAATGAATATAGAGTTAATTCATTTTTAAAAGAAAAGAAACAATTAGAAGAATTATTATCACATTATAAAAAATTAAAAAGGGACAAAAGTTAATTCATCTATTAAAATTATTGGAATAAGTTTAACTGCTTTTGGAGCTGTAGGAGGTGCAGTTGTTTCAGGAATTGCTACACTTAGAATTTTTAATTTAATATGGGTTGGTGTTGGTTTAGGAGTTATAGGTTCTTGCAATGTTGTAATGACAGAATCTTTTTCTGTTGGATTAAGTTCTAAAAAGAAAAAAGTGAATAGAGAAATTTGTGAGTGTATTAAGCATGGAATAAATAAATTATATTTGTTTCAATTAAAAGCTTTAGAGGTTGGAGTTTTAAGTGAAAAAGAAATTGAAGAAGGAAATAAAATTGTAACTGAAACAAAAGAAGAAATTCAAAAAATTAAAAATAAGAATAAGTCAAATTCACTTACGGGCCCATCGGCTAAAAACGGAGATTCGCCTTCGGGTACATTAACACAAGCGGCATTGAATGCAAAGATAAAAGAACAAGTCGAGTTGATAATGAAAAAATGAAACATATTTTATGTCCATGTTTCCTTTATTTCAAATATAAAACTTTTGTTTAAAAATGTCAAATATTTCATTTTTACAATATACCTTATCCAATAATCAACCTGTTCAGGAAACGCTTAAATCCTTGAATACTTTTTATAAAGCTGCTATGTTAGATAAAGCCTTATCTTTAAGATTAGAAAATCCTTATACAACCATAATTAAATGATATATACGTCTCATCTGTTAATGGTATAACTTTTAATTTTAATCGATTTTCTAATGATTTCCTTTTTTAATTATTTCTTTAGTTGAACCTTCATTTCTAATTGGTTCCATTAAATTATCTATTTAATTTTTTATGTTCTTTGCTAAAGAATTAATTAATAAATGGATATCATATTTTGACCGATTTTGAAGATATAATGGAACTGTAGTTGGTTTTTAACAATTAAATTGCAAATATAATGTGGTACTCCTCGATACTTTCCATTAAAATGATCATATTCTCTAACTTTGTAATTAATATCATTAAACTCATTTTCCCAATAAATACATGTATTTTCATTATTAAATTTAATATCATCTTCTTCAATCTCAATCTTAGTTTTTAATAATTTTCTAAATAGCTTTTCTTGTTATATTATATATTTTGTAAATTTATCTTTAAAATTTTCTCCTTTAAAGATTTTTGTTTCATTTCCTACTAATTCTGGATATGATGATATTCTCATAAGACATATACTATTTGGAACTTGTTGAACTAGATCTGTTGAATTTGATTTTCTTTGTTAACTGAAGAGATTGGTAAATTTGTACATTCAATATCAGCTGTAAGTATAAATGGGTTTTTTATTAATTTACTATAATCTGTTAATTTTAGAATATTTTTTCCATCTTCTGGCATAATACACCTTGTCGGATATTTTCGATGTTGACATGTTGGGGTATGATTATCTAAAGCCTTTTGAGATATAAAATGTCCTGTACATCCTTCACAGAAATGTAATTGTTCATTATTTCTTAATTTATAATTTAGTTCTGATTATAAGAAACTTTTAAAATTTTTAATTATTATATAGTGAGAATTTCCTCCATTATTTGTTAAATATAATAACTTTATATTATATTCTACTTCATCATCTCTTAATTTAGAAATATATAGTGGATATGCTGAAAATCTTCTCTTTTATCACCTAGGATATTTTTTTATAGTACTAATCCATAAACATTTGTTTTTGTTTTATTTTCATTTCTCCTTTCAAATTTAGGTATATTGTGAATAGACATTGAAAAATCTTCTTTTTCGAATTTGATTGAAGCATTCGAATCAAACATTTTATCAATTAGATGTTTATAATGATATGGTTTATTTGGATTTATTTTTATTTTATATTTAAGAATATGTGCAAATATAGAATAAGCAAAACAATAAAGATTATTTGTATTTTTTAAATTTACCAAACTTGTAGATTTAAAGGGTGTTTTTATATATGATCCTGCTTATAAAGTTTTTATTTTAGAAGTATGAATCTTAATATTTGATAGATATTCTATTATCCATCCACTTCCTTTTAAACTCAATAGATCACTATCTAATTGTTCATGATAATCATCTATTGTCTCTTCTAAATATTGTATTGATAAATTAAGTATACCATGATTTTGTCTTTGAATTGACATAATAGATCTTGTTTGATATACCTCATCATTTGTATTAAACCAAATAACTTCAACTTCAATTTGATATTTTATATTTTGTGGACTATTTATATACTTTAAAATTGCTTTTTCTTTATCTAAAACATGATTTATAATATTATAAGAACCTACATTTGTTGTTTTAATTTTATAAGCTTTAAATATATCAGTCATTCTTAATATGTTATCTAAAGTAAATGGATCATCTTCATCTTTTCTTATTTCTTTTTGAGAACATAATTTAAGAACATCTGCTTCATGTTCTTTTGAACGTTTATGTCCTCCTAAACCTTTTTTATTCTTAAAATATATATCACAAACATCACAATAATTATTAGATTGTATATTGAATTATTTTTATTTTTAGACTTATCTATTGCTATTTCTAGTTTTTTATGCTTTAATAAAAAATATAATCAAATTTTCTTGATTATTAGTCTTTTTGACATTTATAACATTTAATATTCATTTTTTTATCTCTTTGAATTTGTTATGTAAGTGTTATTTTAACTCTCCTTTTTTAAGTATAAGAATTATATAATGAAATTTATAGATTTTTGCACATTATTTTTTCATGATTTTCACATTCAAAATCATTTTAACCAATTTTTCCATATTTTAAAAGTGCTATTTTCAATTTGAAAATTTACGATTTTTTACTTTCTGGGAATGTCACATTTTCACATTTTCGCATTTCATAATTTCCATATTTTCACATTTCCTAATTCCCACATTTCCTCATTTCCGCATTTCCACATTTTCGTATTTTCACATTTCATAATTTTCACATTTGCCTATTCTCCAATTCCCTCATTTCACCATTTGCAATATTATAAATTAGTAATTTATAATAATACTTATTTATTTTCTTAATGTATGTATTGTCACTAAAGTAAGTCTTGTCACTTAGTTTAGTGATAGTAAACTAATTAAGATTAGCAATATCTTTCTAAAATTTAATTATAAGGTAGAGCAATATTCCTGTCTGTAATAATTATTCAAATCCAAATTTGATGATTATTTATTGAGAAATAATTGGGACAATTTAATGAAAAAAGGGGATGACAAGTGGTGTTTTTATGGTTTTTTGAAGGTGAAAAAAAAGGTGATTTTGATGATGTGAAACTTGAGAGTAGGTGTCCATATACTGGTCTTACTATCTAATGACGATTCTGCTACAGAAAAATACGATTGCTGACTATTTGTACTGTTTGCGTTTTAATTCGTTATTTATTCCACTGAATTTATCAGATTTGGTCAATTATTATTTTTAAAACTTTGCAATGAAATAATGAATAGCCAGCAAATCTTCAACTGATTAATATCGTCTTCAGCAAATCCAACGTTCAATCACCAAAAAATTATTACTTATTCAGTGGTTTTTATCAATTACCCTACAGTTTACGCCTCGATTGGTGAATCTCAAATTCATATAACAATTATTACTATATCTCGAATCGTTCCTATCAAAATATATGAGGATTTCTCATTAATTTGTCATTCGTAAACTTAAACAATACCAAGAGCACTCAGAAATACCAAAGTATATATCACATTATTTTCTCCCTAAAAACATTTCTCCTGTTATCTGTTACGTTATTTCTTTTTTATTCTTACCGCTATATTTGTTCATTAATTAAATATTTTAGATATTATTTGTACATACTTATTTATTTTATTTTTATTTACCTTCATTGTTAAAAATAGGCTAATTGTTAAATTTAGCAATTTAATTAATTCAGCAATTACCACCGTATGGCCATCAGTCAACGTCGAGCGAGATGCCAGTTGCGATTTGACCTCCCGTGTGGAGCGTCGTTCTATGCCTCCAGATTTTCTTCCAAAGCCATCTATTCGCGCGATAGATCTTTGCCAGTCATTATTGTTCATCCCATCCAATCGTCACTAAAGTGTCAGAAGCCGCGGTTGTAATGGTGACCAAATTATTCATAATAGTGCACGACTGCGGAATCTTACCTCCAAGATTCTCCATTTTACTTTTGACCAAATTGGAGTTATATTCCAAAAATATTATTTCAACAGGATCGTCTCCCTTCAACAAAAATTGCAATTGTGGTAGAAAATTCAGCAGCTCCAAAAAGAATAAAATTTGCTGCATTAAATGTCGAAATCGCTGTTCGTCAATTCATTGCTGATTACAATCGATCCAAGAAAACTACAATGGTAACTTAATGTAATTTAGTCAATTTTTCGATTCATGGTGACCAGAAAAGTGGCAAAGTGAAAGACACCTCCAGAAGTTTCATACTGTCTTCAGAGAATGATACTTCTAATATCGATTCTGTGAGTTTAATATTGAAAGGGAATTATTTTATTTTG
>MQRK01147379.1:0-12412 GCA_001938485.1 Girardia tigrina | reverse complement strand
TTTTTTTATTTGCATTAAGGTAATGTGGTCCATCAAGGCCGATCGTACTCATTTAGAGGAACTCAGTGATAAACAAATAAACCTTTGTGAAACTGTAATAATGATAGTAAAACTCAAGCTAGGGTGACTGACTCTGATTGATTTATTCAGAAAATATATATATTTAAAGATTTCCTAACCAGTACAGTATGCAATATTTTGAATGCTAGATGGATTGATGAGTAGTTAGTTAGTTAGTAGTTATAATATAATAATAATATAATAATAAAAGTAACATCTGTATTTCTCTCTATCAGTGAGTACCACCTGATGTGATTAATACATAGATGCATATTATGTATAATAATTATTATTATATATTTTATTATTATATTATTTTGTTATTATACATAATATGCATCTATGTATTAATCACATCAGGTGTTACTCACTGATAGAGAGAAATACAGATGTTACTTTTTGTTGAACTATTGACCTGTTGTTGTTAGCACTGGTAAGTACAGTATGTAATATTTTGAATGCTAGATGGATTGATGAGTAGTTAGTCTTTAACTTAATCATTCATAATCCCCGGTATTTGTAGATTATTTTAAATATAATATGGATCTCAAATCTCATCACTGAATCAAATGTAACTGTTAAGGAACAGAATATCTCTCACATTTTGTTTACGATTTAGTAATTTTAAAATTTTTTAATAGAAAGGAAAGTATGTTGTTATTTTATTAATATTATGATCCAACTGTTCCAGATTGAATAATAAAAAAAATATATTTTTTAATTATAACTTTTTTATATTAAAATTAAATTTTTTATGTGATTGAGAAAATTCTTTTTTTAATTTGTTTGTCGAGATCGTTTCTTAGCAACGTTTGTTTAGATTAAATAAAATATGAATTTCGATCGAGTCTTTTTTAAAAAAAAATCTTCATTGATTACTAAATTTTATGACAAAATATTAATTTAAATGGAAGATGTCTGGCAACTCTTTAACAACGAATTCCAATCTAAATTGTATAGAAGTCGAGCGGAATATTTTCTCTATATTGCCAAGAAGATTATTGATTATTGGCGTTTGTTAAATAAAAATTGTAAAATTCAAAAGCATATGAGTATTATCAATGTCGGTTGTGGAGCTGGACAATTGCTGAGGTAATTAGTTCCGTTTGCTTGGCAACTCATCGAAATCGACAGTAGCAAGTCTCAGTTTAAAGAAGCGATTGCCGCATCGATCGAAAACAGAAATACGTAATTTATACTGATGTCGAAGAAGTCAAAAATAAAGTGGGCACGATTTCATTTTAACAAAGTTTTCGAATCAATTTAACTGTTCGCGATATAACAGGAGAGAGAGGAAATCTTAAAAAATTGCAATACTTTTCTCGCGGTGGACGTTTCCCTATGGGCCCATGTGCGCTTAGAACCTTTTATTGAACAACGAAAAAGAACACCAACATTATTTCTTTCGATAATACTTTATAAAAATAGGATTAATAAAGATAATCTTTTAAAAACTAACCCATGTCAGCTTTATTCTTGAATGTGAACTTGCAATTAGTCCTCATGCAATGGAAATGCGTTGTCCTCTGGTTATGGTATGAACAACTGGATACACTACAAAACTCCGTTGCTCTGTACCTTTGGAATCCTTCCTGATTAATTGCAGCATCCTTTTTATGAAAATTCGAATGCATTTGAACATCGGATGTACTGATATAAATCTAGAAACATAATATTTATATATGATGAAATATACATATATCAAGACAAATAAAATTAATTTACAGACTACATCTTAGATGACTATAATAATTGTTTAGTATTTCCTATAGGATATTTTAATTTATGTATTTATTAGAAATAATGATCAGATCATCAATTATAATTATCTATATTTCCTTACTTTCATATTAAATAGTGTTTCCATAAATTGTTGCTCATTATTTGCGATCGTACTCAATGTCTTATAAATCATTCATATTTTTGTTAAGACAAACATCAGCAGAAACATTTTAATTTTTTTCTCTATGGACAGAAGTACCCACTTGGCACGTGTTTCATTCGTCCTCAATATCAATGTCTCTTCAGCTTCGGATCATGGTTTTCACCGGGGTTGTATATTTCACGCGGTCTACCCTGGAATTCCTGACAACACACATGCCCTTAAGTTATCGTTTCCAACAAGCACTCACGTATGAGACTCTCTTTAGTTACAAGTCATTCTGTATATTTTGATGCATTATCCCCAGGAACCACTGACAGCATTTACCCTTAGGTTAACATTTCCACATTGACACCCTATACAACCCGTACCTTTGATTAGTGAACTCTACCCATTATTGATGTATAGATTACACTAAGACCACTCCCTTTGGTCGTTACCTCAATTAACCGTTCGCACTCAGCTCACCTTATACACCAAGCTCCACCGTCCAAACAGCGATGAGAAAAAAACTTTCGTTTTATCTGTGTATTTTGTGCATCTCACATTTCATAACGTACTAACTGTCCACACAACCAATATCACTTCTCATTTTATCACAAATCGAAATGAAATATGTAACTATGATTAATATTTCCTAGAAAAATGTTAAATATATTATGTTAGTCACATTGACATTATCTTCGATAATATTTGATTCAAGATTAGAATTCATAATTTCACACAAAAATTTATTAATAAAAACTAAACAGCAATTTAAACAAATTTCTTCTCGTTAATTTTAATCATTTCGCCAAAATCCTTTTAATAATTTTTCTTTAAAATCAAATTTTTAATTTTATATAAATTTATTAAACTTTCACAAGTAAAATTTATCTGTGAAATTTACTACTTTTGTTAAAATATATTTAACTTATTTTAAATTTAATTTATAATTTATTTTATTTTCAAAATAATTTCGATCCACACCATAATGTTTACCTAGTTTATAGCTTTTGTTATTATGTATTTTAAAATTCTTATTTTAATATTTTTCTTTTAATATATATATTTTAATTAATCTAAACTTTTTAGAATTTTAAACTTTATGGACTCATTTTATGTTACATAATTATTTAATTTTTGTTGCAATTTTAAGTTAAAAAATAATTATTATTTGGCGAATTGAAATATTTAACTACTAAAATCATTTTATTCCAATGAAAATTAGACTTAGCAGGGACCTCTATATTGTTAGGTTCAAAAATTGTCCTATAGAGCCTATTGATAAAAAGGAACCTGATGTTAAAATATGAAAAATAATTAATTTTACAAAATAGACGGTTTTGAAGAAAAATTATATTACTAATATTATCGCAAAGTATATAGAAAAATTATTTATTATTTCGAATACAGAGAATAAATTTATTTATCCTTTTGTGATTCTGAGTCCCTTTCAAAGATACTTTAATGTATAAATTATTTGTACATTGACTTCCTTGATATATTTTACAAAACTAAATTCATATCTAGTGTCACATTGTTCCTAACTTTCGTTTAAAATTAAAAGGTTGTTGATGATGATGTGATTATGATGATGATATATATGTTAAGATCAAACCTTATTGCAGCCCGAGTGAAGGCAGTGATAGTGGGTTTGTCGACCATTGTATGTACACATGAATTCGTTGCAATCATCATTTGGACTAAATCTCATAAAGTTGAACTGTAAACTTTCCTCACGTTTTTTGTGCCACTTTGAATGTCTTATCATTTCCTCACGACGTAATATTGTCTAAAATAAGCTCTTTTAAAAGCATTTCTATTAAAAAATCAAATTTTTATTTACTTTTTTACACTGAATACAATGAAAATGATCTCGTAACAAATCCTTTTGACATTGCTCATCTTTACAATCTTCATAACTCGAATATCGTTTTATACATTCTTCATCCATTTCAATATAATTTAATTGAGAATTTTCCACTAAATTATTAAATTTAATAAAAAAAACAATTTTATTGTAAAAATTGAATAAAGATGAAGATTATAAAGAAAAATTCTTTAAGTAGTGGTGATATTAATTTAAGGATCGAAGGATATTATGTAAGTACTAATTAACTTTATCCCCCTTTTATTATATTTGCTCCCATTTGTTTCTTTCGTTAGTTTTCCTATTATTAATTTTGAGTATTCATTATCATATAATTATTAAGCTAATGTTTTTGTGTAAAAATTTTTATCAGCATTGTGAGGGATAATTTGGAATGTTGTAAGTTTGTTGTTTGTATGCTGTTTAGATTTGTGACTCTCCTACTTATATGGGATTGATATATTATTTGATTAATTGTTTGGATATAATGAAATTAATTTAATGAGATTCATGTTTATTAAGAACATTAATTGGGTTTTCTTTACATTTATTAATATCACAATTTGAGTTGCCACTAGAACAATTCCCCATAAAACTTGCGTATCTCATCATCCTTCTTGATTGATAATCTTTAATAATATTCTTTAACGTATTATTATTCAAACAAATTTAAATTACAACTTAATTATTACAAAAATAATTTATACTTTAATTTTGATATAATTTTTATTTATTTTATGAAAATATTATTAAAATATTATTTATGAAATATTAGTTTAATTTTAAAGTGATTATTTAAATTTTAATAATTGATTAAACAACCCGACGTTTTAAAATATTTAAAATATCAATCTTTCATCTGAGTGGGAGAAACACAATCCTAAAACAACATACCAAACAACACACAATAAACACCATTCGAAAATATTCCTCATATATGCTATTGATTAATTGTTTGGATATAATGAAATTAATTTAATGAGATTCATGTTTAAATACTAATTAATTAACAGTTTTATAATTATAAATTTTAATAATATTTTTAGTAAACGATTTTAACTTATTGAATTTAATATATTTTAAAAACTAATGTTTATTAAAAAAATACTTAATGCTTTTTTATCCAAAAATATTTTCAGAAATTAAAAGTTAATATTAAACTTGTCCCATGAAATAATTTTAAAATTTGAATAGATATATAAAAACATATTAATTAAGAATGATGCTTCCCGCAGAAATTGCATATGGAAAATGTTTGTGTTGTTAAAAATATTAATAAGATAATTAGATTCACAGAAACTATTCGGATTTGATACAACTTTTCAATATATAAAATTAGAAAAGACAATTTCGTATCTTTATCATTTCCCAATAGAATATTTTAAATTTTACATAAATGTGTCCGGTTGTTTCATCACATATTGTAATATTTGTATAATTTTATTAATATTTTATTATATTTTATTTTAAAAACTTTTTATTTTAAATCTGAATCAATTGTAATGAAATATAAAAATCATCGCAGAAAGGATTTTGATGATTCTTCGTCCAACCTTCAAAAATGATATATCATGGCTTGAAGTTTTGGAAATACAAAAATCATTGTCGGAAATATAAGATGTTGACTCCGAAAGTACAATCCAGGAAGTGTCAATCACCAACACATCTGGTTACAAGAGCGGACATCAGTACATGAGAGGAAACAGTCTAGCACAATAATTTGTGGTTACAAAGCTTAGCAGTGAAGTGAAATATGGCCTTACCATACCTTAGACGGCATCGAGATGCCGTTATTAAAACCACAACGCCTATTCTACAACCGCCTCTATGTTGAATTAATTTCGGTGTTCCTCCTAGATACAAAGAAGTGATGATACATGCTAATAATGATCAACTTATCATGATACTGAGCAAAAAGAATCTCATGTATGATCTAAGATGGGCGATATTTTAGTTAGCAAATGATAAGTTTAGAAGATACCCTAGCCAGATTTTTCAGATATTAATAATACTATGAACTAGTAAATTCTATCCATCCGGTTGAAATGGGAGCATCAGCTGCATTTGATTGTTTTTTCATCTATAATTTATTATAATAACAATATAATATGTATAATAATTATATGATTTAAAAAAGATATTTATTAAACGAGTGTGACGGAACAACCTAGCCTCTTTAAAAATGGAAAAATATAACTTTTATTTCAAAAAATTCAAAATAAATAATTAATATAGAGTTTATATGCCAGAAGTTTCCAACCTGCAAATAAATCTATTATATCTTCAATGCTCGAAATAATTTACAAAGCCAGCGGGGTTATCAACGAAGAACCTAGGGATCCTCCATCCATTTGTCCATACAAGTCATTATTGAACGAAATATGTATATCTAATTTTAAAATTCATGGAAAGGAACTTAAAATGTTGTTACTTTAATTTTGTAAGTAATTTCTACAAATGCCCCAACAATTATAAATGATATTTTTTATAATTAATTAAAAATTCTAACAATAATTAATAATATTGTTTTTATTATAAAAAATAATTTACTAATGGTTTTCAATGGATTTTTCAAAGAATAAAAAAACTAAAATGACAAATAAAATTAATTTTCAAAAGAATTACTTATGAATTATTAATTTTAATAATTAATAAAAAATTATAATAAATTAAAAACACACATATATATAACAAATTTATAATATTCACATTTAATTAATTTTTTGAAATAAAAAAAATTTTAGTAAATCCTTAACTTTTTGCAAAAAAAGCATTTTAATGGTTTTATGAAAATTTTTTAAAAAATAAAACAAAAATAATAAACGGTAATGTAACAATTTTATAGTTCCGCGATTTCCGCTTCATACTTTTTATGATTTTCTATAAATTTTTACCGATAATAAAATAATTTTTATCACATTTTTTAAAGATTGTTTTATGAAAAAATATTACAATATTTATCTGAAATTCACCTTTATTTATAAAACCTTTTTCCGTTTGATTAGACGACATTGATATATTGGAATAGTTGATTTTTCTTTCCGGGTCTATCATATTCAAAACTTGCATTTCTTTACTTTCATCCTCACTTTTTGAGTCTGAATCTGTGCTCGTTTGAGAATGGGTCGGTTTACCAAAGATTTTTGATTGTGGAGTTGGATTGAGAAATTTGAAATTTTCTATATGGTCTTTAAAAGAAGAAAATTAAAAAGAATTTTATTTAATAAATAATATTTTTAGATATATATCATTTTGGTACATTTGTCGTGTCACAATCTTTTAACTGCTTTTGTCAAAGAAATTAATTTTTTCGCTTTCAAAAATTTAAATGAAAATTTATTTTGTTAACAACATCAAAAGATTTAATTCAAAAATATTATAAAAATTAAAATTTCATTAAAAAATATTTATTTTAATGAGTCATATTTTAAATTGTGTGTGGGTGTGGTGTGTTGATTTGAGTGTGCTGAAATTGGAATTGTGGAAAATTGGTGTTTTATTGTGTATTGGATAACTGAACATTCGAACGAAATTGACATTTTAAAAATTAATTTAAATGAACATATTTAACGTATTAATTACAGATTTTGTAGAGGTTTAAAATAATTTTACAATTAATTTAAACTCATTTTTAAAATAAACTACGTGATTTTTACTTATGAAATTTAAATAAAATAATTTTCAACGAATATCTAAATATTTTAAATTAAAAAAAATAATAAATGTTATTGAGAAATGAGGAAATTTGTTAAAATTATAATTGTAAGGAATATTAAGTTATTTTAGGATATTTTAATTTAACTTAATATTTCTTAATATCATAAAATATATCTTAATATTTTTCAAAATATTAATATTCGTTACAATTATTGAAAAAAAAATTCAGAAATAACACTAATTAGAATTCTGACGAATAGTGAAGGATCTTCCGAGATTCGTCGCGGAGATTATTCTAATAATAATATATGTTTTAATAATAATTGTATCAATTAACAATTTTTAATGTTATTATTATTTTGGAATTTTTATAATAAAAAAATTATTCATAAAAATGGATTATTAATTAAAACAAAAATAATATAAATATTTTTTTGAATATTTTTTTAATTAATTAATAAATATTATAAAAATAGAAAAGTTCAACTCAACTTAACTCAAGAATTGCTTTGCCAAAATCTCAACTGGAAATTTAATAATAAATTGTTTTATTAATTAAAATTTATTAATATAAATAATGTGTTGTTAGGTATTGTTAGTAGTATCAAAAACGAAAGTCTCGTTCGACTCAAATTCCTTTTTTCCGAATAAAGTTCTCATTTACTGAGGTTATTAAGTGTGCAGTTATTACGTGGTGGATCAGACGGAACAACCACCAAGCCTTCATGATCGAAAGGGTTTTGATTATTAAGCCAGTCAGTGTAAACCGGAATCCGATTTCAAAAATCAAGAAGTGTCAAATGTCTTCTAAGGTTTCAAGAAAAAGACTTAGAGAAAGCGAACTTACAAAATTGAAAAATTATATTAAATTGTAGACTAAATAAAACCAATATTTTGTTTAATTGATTGAAGAATAGATAAGAGAAAATATATAAATAAATAAATAAATAAATGAATAAATGAAAAAAGAAGATCTTTCAAACTTTATTATTTAATACATATTAATGATATTATTTATTAAAATATTATTTATTTTTTTACATGATTTTCAAATATTTTTATTGTGGATTTTAACTGTGTCGTTGACCATAAATCAGATCGACATTGTTAAAAAATATAAAATAACGACAATAGAATTGAATTATATCCATAAATTATTTCCATAAATCATCCACAATAAATAATAATTTCAACCATATCTGCATAACAATAGCAAGATTGGCAAGGTTAAAAGTCACAAATTTTCAATCCGAACAATTGCGATATACATTTTTCAAATCTTTCTTTTTCAAAAATAATTCATCAACTAAAATAATAAATTTCCGGGTTAAAATTTTTTCATTGTTCCTTATTTTCCAACTCCTGATAATAATCTTAAAAATGAGGTTTATAGTTTGAACAAAATCAAGCCTGACTTGCCCGTACCCGCATATATTCCGTGGAAAAGCGAAAAAAAAATTTTTAATTATTTTGTGTTGGCTAGTACGAAAATCAGCTGTAGGAAAAGAAAATTTTAGAAGAAAGTCTCTAAAAATTTTTTTTGCCAATATAAACTTGAGCCCTTTTGTAACAAAAGGAAACTGAATGCAGATACTAAAAAGAACAAACGAGAGAAGAAGTAGAAGAGAGAGAGAGAGAGAAAGAAAACAGACTCAACTCAAAACCCATTAACAATCATTCACACAGAGTCTTTTGTTGTGATTTTTTTAGTGAAAAATGTTTTCTCTATCCTCCTCTATCCTCCTCTCTTGCACAGAAAAGTCTAGCTGACAAATGTTAATTATAATAAGAATAAAAATGCAGAAAAATTCTATTATTATCATGATTATAACAGTCCTCTGCTCATACCTCGTGTCAATCAAGTTCCATTTCACCAATATTCAACTTCCTTTTGAACAACAAGAGAGCTTTGTTTCGAACAATAGTGTTCCTATTTTGAATATATTATAATTTAATATGAAAATCTGATAATGTCATAGATTTGCCGCTTATCTATTATTTTAAAAATTTATTGATTGTTATGAGAATTATTATTATTATTTTTTTTAATAAAAATTAAATTTTTTCTAATTTTATTTTTTACATAATAAAAATATAATATTTTACATTTTTGTTAATAAATAAATAATTTTTTCAAAATATATAAAATTATTATTTTAATTTTATGATTATTACGTAACATAAATGTATTATAATTCTTATAAAAAATCTTATAATCATAAATAAAAATTAAAATTTTTTCTAATTTTTATTTTTAACACAAAAAACATTTTTTTATATTTTTTTAATAAATAATTACTTTTTTTCAAATATATAAAATTAATATTTTAATCTGAATAATTTTATTATATGATGATTGTGTATTTTGGCTATATATATATATAATATAAAAAATCTGATAATGTCATAGATTTGGTGCTTATTTATTATTTTAAAATTAATTAATTACTTTTATCAGAATTGTTTTTTTTAATAAAAATTATTTTTTTCCAAATTTTATTATTTACACAATAAAAAATGTTTTCATATTATTTTAATAAATTATTTATATTATTATTTTTTTCAAATATTTAAATAAACATTTTAAAATAAATGAAATTTTATGACGATTACGCAATATATATATTTATATATAAATTTAGAAAGTATTACTTATATTATATATTAATTAATATAATATAATTAGGAAATTTATTTTCATTATTTTTAGTTAGAAAATAAATCTCTGTTCAACTTGAAATTTGATTTTTTTCTATTAATTATTGTTTTAAAAATAAGATTTTTCGGTAAAAGAGAAATTCCAAAACCTATTGATTAATACAAATGATAGCGGTAAGATAGTAAATAATTCAGTTCTGGTAATACCTAAAAAAACAATTGAGACTTATCAATAATTAAAAAACGTGATGCCGACATTATAATTACGAAAAAAATAGTTCTTATTCATCTCTATAGCTACTAAATATCATCTTTGTAGTGGGGGTTAAATTTTCTTGATTTTTAATACTTTTATTTATTTTTATATCATAAAAATATAATCTTTTCAAACACTATTTTTAATGTAAAAAATATTTTATTAAATATTATTATTTTATTTATATTTTATAAAAATATAAACAATATATAAAATATTCGTTTTCTTTCATCCATAAAAAATTTTATACATTTTTTTTTCAATTAAATAAATAAATATAAATTACCGCGATTATTCATGAAAATATTCATGAGAGGATTCTGGAGGAATTTCGTAAGATTTAACGACGTTTTAATCTCATAATCTGAATCTGGATTCCCGTTGAGTTCGTTAGAATCCGCGAGGGTCCGTTGGTTCAATCGTAAATCGAGTGCCCCGCAATTCTGATCGAACACCAATTGATCGTCTCTCAAGCAGTCTGAGTTGAGAAGGTTTTTCGGGGCACTCGTTTTTCGTTTTCGGCGTCGAGCATTTAAATCTTCCGCGGAATTGTCGATGTGTAAAGTGGAATTTGGAAAATATATACAATTAGCGTCCTTTTCGTTATTAATTGTTATCGGTTTGTTTTGGAGTTTTGCGCAAATCGCTTCAACCTCCGCCATCTGGAAACAATTGAATTGTGATGAATAAAACATTTTTGCGTAGTTTATTTATTTTTTTGTTTGGAAAAATCAAATAAAATGTGAGTTAAAATTGGAAATTTCTGTTTTCTACTGAAGAAAAAGAAAAAAACAACAATTTTAATTCGTTTTTCATTGTTTCTTTTTTCAATGGATGAGTTGGAATGATTGAAAAATTATTATTGGTTAAAAATTAATTTATTGCGAGGTAGAGAAAGAAAATACTAAAAAATTGCTGACAAAATTCTTAAGTAGTAACAAATAAAATAATTAACTTTTTTGTTTAAGTTAGTTTAGTAAAAAAAAATTCTTTTTTAAATAATTAAATAAAATTAAAATTAAAGAAATTTAAAAATATCATTTTTTTTGAAGTTTTTAAAAATATTAATAAAAATTTATTATGTATGTCAATTTTGAAAAATAATAATTTCATTATAATAATTAAAAATTAATAAAAATATTAATAATTATTAATTGTTTATGTCAATTTAAAAAAATAATTTCATTTTTTAAAAATTATAATTTTTTTAATAAAAAGTCTTGTGAACGTTAATTTAATATTTTGCAAATTAATTTTGTTAAAGTTTTTTTAGAAATTGATTATTGGATTTGTTTCGTAAATTCTACTTCCAATTATATTATACATCAGCAATTATATTTGTTAGTTACTTTTTTTAATAATGTTACTTTTTTAATACAGTTATTAAAAAGGAACAATTTAATTAAATATTTATTTAATTTAAGATATATTTTGATAATAATAGTAAAATGTTTTTAAATTTTAATTAAAAATTTTAAGATTTAAAACGATTTTACTTTGTCAATTTTGAATGTTTATTGATGGGTTGCAGTGTTGTATTTCAAGCTCATAGTGTGAAATAAATACATTCGGAAAAAGAGAACACTCATTCTTTGAAACAGAAAAGATTCTATCTTTAAAATGTAACCAATGATCATAAACCTTAGTCGATCGACTTGATCGTGAATACTCCCTAATCCCGGTTTGAGATGACGATTTGTCTCTCCAATGTTTTTGCACCTCTACTCCTTTAACGGTAATAAGCCTGAGGCTTTTTATGAGGCCTGGACGCTGATGGTTCTCAACGGACACTCCCCCAATGTTGGGATCCATGCCTTAGTTCCGCCTGTTCGAAAATGAAACGACATCATTACAACACCATTCACCAGGATTGATTCATCCCAGATCATTACGATGCAATCCAACCATCGACAGCGGAGTCCCTACTTCCCACAGCCTTCACACCCAGATTATAAAGCGTAGCCTAGTGAATGGATTGCTGGCCCATTCCTGAATACGATACATTGCCGGCTTTTCCGCAATAATCGGCTAGCTTTCGGGCACTTTA
>MQRK01147374.1:0-11086 GCA_001938485.1 Girardia tigrina | reverse complement strand
ACCAGTTCTCGCAAGTCTATTGAGTTGGTGCATGTTGACCATAAGTTTCTTCAAGAAGCCGAAAACTGTCTGCAGATTTTTTCTGACGGATTGACTAAGATTTATAATATAGATTAACGTAATCCGTAAATTTATTTTTTGTTATTAAAAAAATTTTTTATTTATCAATAATATTTATATTCTTTAACGTCAACACAAACAATTTAACGGACGGAGTGAAAGAAGATAAGTAGAGTATCACTGTAAAAAAAGAGGATGGTGTGAAAAGAAAAATATTTAAAAATTCTAAATCAATTATTAAATCTCGTTACAATTCTTTGAGAAATAATAATCCAGTAAATGAAATTGTATCAAATTATCCTCTTAATCCAAATAGGCATTTAAAAGTACATTGGCGTAATAATGCTTATTTAGAAACTCTGTTCTCTGGTTCTCAGTTTCATGTGGAGGCACGGTTTCCGTCCCAATACATATCAAATATTGTGTAATATTAAAAAAAGATAACATTATATATTTTCGGTTAATAATAATTAAGTATAACAACTTTTCATTATCAAAACCTTTATAATAAAATTTTTAATTGAAAAATCAACATTTATAAAATATACAAAAATATTTCATGAGTTTATAAATTTTTCAATAAATATATAGTTTATAGGATAAGCAAATTTACGGAAAATTCCTAATTCAAATAAAACATTAAAATATTAAATTTTGAAATTGTTATTTTAAAAGGCCTCTTAGAATAGAATAATAAACATTATGATTTTCCAATATTGCAATAATTATAAGCAACACAGCTTCAATCGAAAAACCATGGAACAGAACGAAATTCGGTTCAAACTTACATTTTTTCTGACAAGCAAACTTTTTACTAGTGTTTTTAATAATATTTCTTAATTTGGGAAAATAACAATGAGTCACTGGAAGCTAAATCTAGACTGTATGAGAATACTTTAGGTCAGGGGTGGGCACACTTAAGAGGTGTATGATCGAATAAAATTTTTATTACCTAACTGCGATCGACTGAAAGTTTTAATATTTAACTGCGATCTATTCTTTCAGAAATAAGAAAGCATATAAAGCATATAAAGCACACACTATGTTTATTAATTTTATTATAAAATTACATAATTATTGTACAAAATAAATGTAATTAATTTTTGGATGTTGACGCAGAGCATTCCATTTCATCGCAAAGTTAAGTTTGTATTCACTGATAAACAGTCGGATAGATGTCATCAAGTGATTATCAGTCAGATTTGTGGAAAGAAAATTTGATATTTGATATTTTTATTTGCGAAAATGCTAATTTGCATAAATAAGTGAAACCAAAGCATGTAAATATTCTTGTTGCTACTAACCTTAATAATGGAGTTTTTCCTCTGGTAGAAACTTCCAAAAAAATTCATTGGCACGTGATTTCAAAATTTTATCTGATTTTTTTGTTAAAACCTCTGACTCTACATCTGATAAATTTAATTGGAAAATATAAGATATATTGGATGACATATCCCCGATATTATATTCTTCACATGGAAAGGAAATAAATTCAAAAATAGTTTGAAAACGACTTAGATTTGAAAATCGTTTCTCAAATTCTGAATTAATATTGTCTATTTTAGAACAAAACTTTTCGATGTTGCATTTATCATTAAGTTTAATCTGATTTTCTAAATACAGAAAATTCTTTCAGACATTATTTTTTAATTGTGACGTATACAATTTTAATTTTACTTAAAAAGCATTTACAGAACTGACTAACTCCATACTGACAAACTCCTTTTCTCTTCCTTTTAATTGCAAATTGAGAGAGTTATAGTGATCCATAAATTCTTTTAGAGAAGCTAAATTTTGTAACTAAACTGGATCTTCCAACTTTTCTTGTTTTTCTCCCAATGAATTTAAAAATGGAACAATTTTAGGAAAAAGATTTTAAAATCTTTTTAAAAAGTTTTCCTGGCTAAGCCAAATGACATTACAAAAAAAGTAATAAATCTTCGTATTGGGAATCATTTTCTTCAAATTGAATACGGATTCCGTACAGCCGCCTCGTTAAAGTACGGATCCTCATTGAGTTAGTTATTTTCATAATATAATTAACATCCAATATTTTTGCATATAAGGCATTATGATATTATGATGCAATGAAATGATATAAAATCAGGAAATTGTTCATTTTATTGATAATTAGTTACACATCCATTTTTTGACCAAACAATGCAGGTGATTTATCGTTTGATATAGAAATCAACTTATGTAGAGGCAATTTAGTTTCCTTTGTAAATGTAATAAATGTTGATAAAATATCCTCTTCTCGTGTCGTACCTTTCATTGGAAGAATTCGTAAAAATTCCTCTTTTGTCGAAATATCGGAGAATATCATTCTTATAAACATAATTAATCGTGCAGTATCAATGCCATCAGTTGATTCGTCAAACTGTAATGAAAAGAAGTTGCAGTTTATTATTTGATCTTCCAATTGTTGAGTTATATTACCACTCATATCTTCATTACACAGAGTTATAGATCGGTGAGAAAGTTGCAAATCTTTAATTGTATTAAGAATTTTCTTTTTATTTTTAAAGTTGTTAAATAATTTTTCACTGCTCTTAACCATTCGTAACATGGTTTAACACTTCTGTAACAAATCGTTGTAGCTCTTACAGGATCTCTAACTATTACCATCTCACATTTTAAATCACTGTTGCATATCTGTTACACACCGATCTATACGACATCGGTGATTTATTAGTACCTACAGGTGGCGTTGGTGGTAGGATGATGAATTTTAAGATGTTTTTTTTAATTTTAAGGTAATGTTTTTTAAGATATTGAGTTACGAAGGGTTAAGGAAAGTTTTCATCACGAAAACCTCCCCGTCACGATAAGACTTTTATGTTTTCCCAAAACATAGGAGATCTGATAGAATGCTTCAGTGGCTAACTTAGATTGTTGCGAAGACTTTTGAAAAATAAGATACTGTGTGGTTAATTTTAATACATGAATCAACTTTAAATTTTTGAATAATCAAACAAAATCCAATCATTTTATTTTAATTACCATTAATTTTAACTTTAAATATATGTTAATTTTAAACGTTGAATTTTGAGTCTTAATTTACAATCTTAATGAAAATTTTAGTATTTCCATTTTAATTTTACGATTCTTTTTTTTAGGTAAATCTATTGTTAAATATTTTAAATTTATCTGAAAAAACGTCTACAATTGACCGTTTGCCCACCCCTGCTCTAGCTCGACAAAGCCGGTTTCTGAATCGCGTCAAATGTCACAAGAGTTCACTGGATAGGAATGTTATCAAGTTAAAAGTATGCTTATCCATGTGCCTTTTGCCTTTTTTATCTGTCAGCTTAATAACATAAGTATAACATTTCCCTGCAGTTTCTCACTTTTTTCAGCACAATCTAAAAAGGTGATACCCCGTTACAGTTTCTTTGAACTTCACTCTCTGGGCAATTTTAATTCATTACATAAAATATAGTCTTCATGAATTATATAATTTGAAATTGAATACATTATTCAAATCGCATTTCATCTTCCATGATATTATTATTCCACATTTTGTCTTCAAATTTAGAATGATCTTCAACATAAAGATTTTTAGAACAACTCTGAAATCGTCTTTTACACATTTCATACATGAAAAAGTAGAGAACAAAACTTTCACACAATATATTGTTTTCCAATGACACAAATATTATCAACATATATAATTTACAAACATTTGAAGCGTACGTATAAATTTCGCTTTTTTAGTAAATAAAACAGTCTTTAACTTTCATCCATTTTTCAAGCAATAAATGGATTCATAGAAAGAAAGAAAATGGTTCTTTTGAAACGATCTGCCTATCTACCAAACTTCAAATAGTTTCTCATGAACCGGATTTTTCTTCAAAACAGTTGTGACTGCATTGACTGAAGTTAATGACGACTTGAAGGGGAATACGATGGGGGATGTAAAATTTCCAACTTAATGCTTTCATTGACTTTTTTCGTAAATGAATCATTATGTTTTCACAATGTAAAGAACCTTGTCAAAAATGTTCGCCTATTTGTATTGATTTTATTTCAGATATCACTTTAAACGGAACATTTCCCGATTTTAACAGCTACTGATGATATTTTCAATAATTTGAGCCCCTTATAACATATTTCTGATCCCCTAAAATTGGAGCATAACTTAGAAAACTTGCATATTATTTTCAGTGTTGGTGAACCGCGTTCCTCTGAATTCATTCAAGCAAATTTCTTTTTGCTTCCATTAAAATTTGGATTTAAACTTTATTTATGCTTTGTCTTTAAATCCTCAGTTGGCAAATTGGTTTTCGTTTATGACAATCGATATGAACCTCAATCTTTTTGCTTTTGAATCGGCTGAGTATCGTTGATAGCAGCAGCCCATGACGATTGTTTCATCACAGATCTTCATCAAAGAATATTTTAAATTCCTAATCTTATAATTTTTTTCAGAATTTTTATATTATTTGTCCTCTGTATCAAAACAATATTTTTTTTCAATTTTTTCAAGTTTTATTAAACTTATAACATCTTTCTGTTCACTACTTACTTCTACAAGCAAATGAAGTAAAAAGTTTATCACATGTTACTTTTTGGGATGAAATTTTAGATTTACAAAGAGATTAGGATAAAAAAAAGTTGATAAGTAAATAAATAAATACGTGTTATGAAAGTTTAACATAAAATGTTTCAAACATAATTTCAAACATCTGCTTTTTATTTATATGCAAGAGGTATTACCAATTACAAAAGTATTTAAAAGGATAAACCCATGCATGCATGTTTAATATATATTTTTAATAATTATTAGTTATATTATTTTACATTAAATATATTATGACATATTAGATTATTGGTTTTGTGGTTTCATGAATATTATAACGGATTGAACGGAATAAAGTTCAGATAGACCTTTTTGCTCCAGGGCTTCTTCCCCAAGAGGGGAGAGGATGTTTTCTTTTGACTGCCTAGTCAATCTGTCTGCATAATGCTGCGACGAGTACAGAAGTCTCTGACTATCCCAGAACAGGGATAATTTAATATCTTCAGATTTCTTTATATTAATATCGGTTTCATTGCTTGATGATTTGTTCAAATTACGAATGTAATTTGACGTTATTCAATTTAATTTTAACGGTTCGCCTTTTTCCATTAGAAAAAGTTAATTTTGATGATATTCTATTTTAATAAGAAAAACAAAGAATCCATATCAAATTATGCATCGAATTCGGAAAAATATTTACAAATTATAATCAAATTGCAAATATTATTTAAACAAAAGTAAATTCAAAAAATATTTTATTATATTTTTGTCACTAATAATTAATTTCATATGTGTTTGCAGATTTGCGGTTTGGTTTCTGGCTTTGAATGGTGAATTTAGAGTTATTCTGGGAGGAACAAAAGAACATAGCACTTATATTATATAATATTATAATATAATATATTATATTATATTATATTATATTATATTATATTATATATTATATTATATTATATTATATTTATTTTTTTATTATTTTTATTATTTTTACAAAAGATTTTTAACGATTTGCTTAAAGTTACATCGAATTAGTTTTAACTATTGAGATATAAAAATCATTTTTATTTTAAAAAATCCAATATACAACAAATTGCTGTAAAGTATTAAAAAGTCCGTCTAATTTCCAAACTCATTTCAAATATAACCAAAACAGAGAGGGGTAACAAAAACTGTCACAGAAAATTATTACTTTTTCCAATTATAAAAGATAAATTTATCGTGATTAATTAAGAGTAAAATTGAAATTTCAACAAAATCCAAGAGAAACTTGATATTTTAGAATTACAGTCATCCAAACTTCGCACGAAAATTTTTCTAACATTTTTTTCTACAAAATGATTTTTAAGGAAATGAAGATTAAGAATTAATATTTCTGATTTAAATAAAAAACTTTTATGAAATTGAAATCAATGCTTAGGGTTCATTAAAAAGTATTTAATGGGTATATATTTTATTTATATAATAGTATATTTATTTCTAATTATTTATATTGATATAATTAGTTGACAATTAAATTATTTAATGAGTTTTAAAACAAATAAAAATTATTAATTTCTGTAAAAGTGATTAAATAATAAGTAAAGAAATTAATAAATAAAGAATTTTAAAAAATATATAAATAATAAGTAACTCTTTTCAATAATAATAATTACTATGGCTGTTGATATACGCACCCTGATCTACTAACTAATTAACTAAAAACTAAATTAAAACTAAACTAACTAAGAAAAAATTATTAAAAACAATATAAATGATTTAATGTAAAGACAAAAATTTAAGACATATAAACCAAAAAAACAAATGGATTTTTTGTTATTTTTTATTTGTTTTGTTGCTCATCCGTTGATGAAGAAAAGAACTCATTTTGCTCTTTTATTCCCTTTGTAAAGTTTTGTTTTTCACTTGGCCGTCCTCTTACAGCAATCTTGTTAACATAGTATATTGAAAGTCGTCGGTAACTTTAATTGAACTTTGACCTGTTCATTCTACATTATGTGTCACCTCACTCTCACCATCTATTATTATTATTGCTATTATAATTATTATTAATTATTATTATTATTATTACATTTTAAACAAAGTAGATGATATTTTCGCTTGAACATTTTTTTCCGAGCTCATTCTGGCTTTTTAGGTTTTGTGAGTATCACATTTTTTATGTACTTCTTAAAATCTGTAGATGCCTCAGAATATGAAACAAGAAAGGCAGGTTCTATTTTTCTTTCATTTCTTTGTTTAATATTGTCATTATTTGATGAAAAGATTTTGAATAATCATTGTTAATCATTAAATTTGTTAATTTAATCACTTTTTGGAAATAAATCGTCTGCTTGTTATTTGGATTTTAAAATACTACTTTTACACATTGTTTTGTGGTGCAATACCACTTACATTGGAGAGACAAACTGTTCCGCCTGATCTTTAAGTTGCCTTAAAAAACCGAAGGGTGCTAGTGATAGAGTGGCAGTAACGGATGTGAAGCTCTGGCATTTTATGTTCGTGAAGGGTAAATTTTAATTTAGAGAGTACAGTTTACTCATCGAATAATATTTTTATCTTTAATAGGTAATTGAAATATTTATTATCAGTAACTTTTTGTATCGGACTTAGCAAAATTCGTAACACAAAACTTAAAAATCAGCTCAAAAAAATCAATTGTAATTTAAATTAAAATAACAGTTCGATAAAAAAATCAATAAATGATCAAATTTTCAAAATTCACAATAGTAAAAGCGTTCGGTAAAATCTCTAATAATCAAATCCTAAAAACTCACAATCGTAAAATTTTTCAATAATTTGAATTCGTAAAATTATTTCAATAATTCACAAAACAATTTTTTAAAAAATCTTGATTATAACAAACGTAAATTGAAAAAAAACTTTTTCAAGTTCTTTTTATCGATAAATAGCAATATTCATCTTGATAAAACCGCTTTACTTAAACCAAAAAAAATTCAACCACAGTTGACAATTAATTCAGAATTATTATTCATCCAAATAATTTCAAAAATCGAAAAATCATAATTAAAAAATAAAAACAATCATAAAAAAATTGCATAATTTCTCGAAATCAGTCAATATAAGATTAGAGAAAGTAATGTCTTGCCCAAGGCTCGTTTTAATTGATTGACCAATCAGAGCGAGCCATTTCATTCACTGGAACTCGAATCAGAATAATCGATACACACTTGTAATTAATTAGCCTGATTCAATGAGTCATAAGTTGTTGAAAAATGTGCAATTTCCAAATTCATTTCTTTTATGTAAATTATTTATTTAAATTTTTATTTTAATTTAATTTTAAATATTTTTTATATATTTTTCTTTAATGTAAGCTGTAAGCAACAAAATTTCAACAATTGTCATTCACAATAAATTGTTGAATTGACTCGTCTTTGGGCAAAGATAGAGACGAATTTATAAATAAATATAGAAATATATATTTTATAATTTAAATTCCGAATCACTAACCGATATCTCTGTAAAAAATTCAGGAACAAAGTCGCAAAGAGGATTAAGTTAATGTTATTATACACAACAAAAAAAATATAATAAAAATGGTTATTTCAAGATTTCCTTCAAGTATTTTAATAGTCATTGGGAGTGAATGTCAAGTCGACCCTAAAATAAATGTTCAGTCGGTTATCTAAACCAAGGCTTAGTGAGATTTATTTATTAACATAACTTCATGCAATGGAATGACAATTTATTTAGCAATCTGATGATATGTCGAAATAAAAAGTTTTAAAATTTTTTTAATGGATACATTTTGTTTCTATTGAAAAGGAAAACAAATATTTCCAAAGAGTACTTAAATATGTTTTTCTATTGAATTTTAATTTATTATAATAATTAAAAATGTATAAATAATTGTAATAGCAATTCAGGAACTGCAATTTTCAATAATTAAGAGTTTGGCTGCATTTTCAGTGATTTATATAGTTTATTTTAATTATTTTACGGTATTAAAACAAAATAAATAGTTAATAAATCAATACATTATAATGGTATTTTGAAATAAAAACTATCTATAAAAAATAAATAAAAATACAAATATTTTTAATGATTGATTCCTTACACAATAAACAGAGCTAACAATTATAACAATTAATACAAAAATTAATAGAAAAAAAATTATTTTCGATATAGCACTGAGATCTATTAAAAAATGTATAATTATTTAGAAAAAAAATTTTTAATTTTAATTTTCTAGAAAAAGTTTGAGAAAATATTTTAAAACTTTATTTCAATATTTTTTTTCAATTTTATATTATTATTGAATTTTTCTTTTCAAAAGAGAACAAATTGTAAACATTCTTTTATTACACTTTTAGTTAAGAGAATATTCCTTCAAATAAAACATTATTTGTTTTCTTAAGATTGAATGAAATTTGATTCTTGGTTTTGTATATTTTAGAATAGGAAACGAAATAAAAGAGGTAAATAATTGTTATAATCGAAAGGAATGTTGAATTAAAATATTAATTTTATTTATTATTTTACTTATTATATAAAAAAAAGAATGCATAGAAAATACTGTAGATCTTAAATTTTCTTAGTAAAATGTAACAAAATTATTTATAAATCTGTCATAAATTATATTATATTTTTTAATTTATTATAAAATACGAAAAAATATATAAAAATTTATAAAAGCATAAATCATGTAATTTGAATGTATGATTAATTTACAAATAGAAAATTGGGCTGTCAAAGCCGTGCGGGTTGGATTAAAATAAAAAGAGGAAATTGTTTATAGTTCAATTTCCTTTCAGATTATTTTATTATGAAGATTTTCTGTTGATTAAAGTTGGGATTTTATTGAGTTTATAAATTAATCCCGTGAAAAATTTGAATATTAAAATCTTGTTTTTCTTTCTCATTTTATAAATAAAATATTAATACATTAAATAATATTTACTTTTAGTCTTGAATGAAAGAAACAAATTATTTTTTCATGATTTTCGATTCGTTTTATTTCTCTTCAAAAGATTATAATAAATGTTTATGAGGGGTTTTTAAATTAAACAAATTAAACATTGCTTTCTTTAAAAAAGAGATAAATAGGAAATATTTTTTGAAGGTAACAAAAGAATATGAAAGAAATAAAGGAAATCACATTCAAGAAAAAGAAATATTTCATAATGTTCTTAAATATTATTAGTAAATAATTAATTTATTTTTTTGACATTTTTTTCTATATAAGGAAGAAATTTTGAGAATAAATTTACAAAGAGAGTAGACCTCTAATTCGAAAGGTTTGAATTTTGTCTTTTGATCTGAAAACCGTACATTATAATATAAATTTTCTTCAAGAGGAAAATTATTTATGCTCATAAAATTCCTACACTTAACAGTATATATGAAGTATATATATATAGAAATAATAATTGGATCAAAGTCATCTCAATAGTAGAAAAAGTACAAAGCGGTGAAGAAAACCACGAAGGTGAAAGTCCAGAAACCGGAAAATGCATAAGATTAGGCAGGAGAGCTATGCGATCTACATCTTCCACAACTGCAAACCAACATGGGCATTTGGGACAGGACCATGTTGATCATGAATAATTTCATTGACAACTTATTCAAAAGGATTACGAAGAAGGTCATTCAATCGGCGAACTACAACAAGAGTTCTGTCATTGTGAACAGAGAGATACAGAAAGGATTAAGACTTTTGATTCGGCAGAATTGACCAAGCACACCTTGAGTTATGGATGGCTGAGACAAAACAAACATAAAAAGAAAGTTTGAGAGGGTTTACTGGTTCTCCTTAGGACCGAAATCAGTTATTGTTCATTTGAGGACCAGGATCCAAACAGATCAAAACTTTTAGATTGAAGAAAAAGGTTTACTGTGTTAGCCAGTCACTTTTATCTCCATGGAGCGTCCCTGTGAAAAAAAGAGCGGTGAAATTATGTCTCTAGGTGAAAATCTCTCACACTTAACTGTGTTGATTGCTCTCCGTTACCAATATATTAAGAGGGCTTGCAATATACTTCCGTGTTGCTAACTAACTATCGAGTAAAATTATATAAACTAAGTTCCAGATATTTATCTTTTTGTTTACTTCCGAATAGAGGTTCCATCCCGGGATTTCTCGGTACGGATTATATTTAAATTTGATGTATTTTAATTTTCCCAAATCCCGGGATTATTGTTATATTTCCCGGGAAATTTATTTTTTCAAAAATTTTCATTAATTAACTTTTTGAAAACTTAAATTTTAAATTCACAAAACTAGATTCCACCAAAATGCATAAATAAATGGCTGCAGAGTTGGACTAAAATTGTCCGACTCCGACTCCGACTCCAACTTCGACTCGGCCTTATTAATTTTTAAAATGCAATTTTTATTTTTTCAAATAAAATTATTAATTCAAGTACAATGTTTTCTGATAGACCAAATAAAAGTTCGATTATAAATTTTACAAAGAAAATCATAAATAATTTAAATTGTTCATCCACTGTTGAAGTTCAAAATGAAAGTGATTCAGATGATGT
>MQRK01147347.1:0-11407 GCA_001938485.1 Girardia tigrina | reverse complement strand
GAAAACACGGAAAAACCGGAGTTCCAGAACAATATTTATTGAAAAAGATCTACTTATAAATTATAAGTCGTTTAGATTATTTTTTATTGTGCCTTTTTTAATTAAAATTTTTTAAATTTTAAAAACTTTGTTGGCAAAGTAGAGTTCTATCTGCATAAAGAATGGATATAAAAAAATTTAATTTCTTAATTTACTTGTTAAAATATAAAATTTCAATTTTCTTTTTAATTTAATTATCATTATTATTTTGAACGATATTTTAATATTTATGCAACCTCGAATGACACTAAATAAAGCAATCACCGAATAGACACAATTGAATAATAATATCGATTTTCAAAATAATTATCATATAAAAATGATTTCTTTTAAAAAAACGTTTTAAATCATTTCAATCGACAGTCTAATTATAAATAATTTATTGTTCCGGTTCTAAGCGCTTTGTATCTACATTTTCTGCGACATCCGTTATTACTGATTTTGAGACTCGATACTTTTGAGGAATCTTCGGGGTGAATCGAACAATTTCCTTTATCAACTTTTATAAACCTTAATTAACTGAAAAAAGATTATTACGAAATTTGCCATCGAAATTACTAATTTTATACTTAATGTTTTTTTACGTTAGAATTCTTTTTTTGGAAAATGACTTAAGAAAAAAGAAATATGCTATATAATTCAAGATAAATAATTAGAATTCAGAAATAAAAATATAAACAAACACAAAAACAGAAAACTTAACTAAACAACGAAAGCGAAAAAAATAATAAAAACTAATCAAATATTATTGATATTATAATATTTTTTTCCGTTTCACCTACAATTGAATAAAATGAATAATAAAATTAATAAAAGAGAAAACTGCCAATATTCATTCTTCAATTTCCAATCTATTATTCACTTAAAATCAAAATATGTATTTCGAAACAATACATTTCACTGTTTTAAATCATTTTTGTAGATAATAATTTCAATAAAAAACAATTGGTATTTGAAAGGAAGAGTATTAAAGACAGATTTAATGAATTTTCAAAATATTTTTATATCAATGAGGAATCCATTGATAAAAGCCAACATGAAATTTCTGTTTTTTTCCTAAACAACAATCTTCAATTTTTGTATTATCTATGTGAATTTCCATTACGCTACTTGTTCCATCGATTTCTTGACACTTAAGCTTGCACCAGTCCTTACTGAAAACGTATTTGCAACACCAATATCATTCATCCGACCATGAAAGCACTAATTTGACCCACCTTCTAATACTCAGGAAGCGTAGCCGACACCAGTTTTCAGTATAATGATCGTTTCAATATATCTTTAAGTAGTGTTTTGAGAACTTCTACATCATTTCAACATGTATTTCAAAGAATAACTATTAAATTTTAAAGAATAACCATTGTATTTTAAATTTGTAAATTGTTTTTTAAAAAATAGCAATTGTATTAAAAAGAAACCAAATTTATGTATGTGTAACTTGAGTATTTGATCTTCACTGGTTAAAAAAGATAAATAACAATTTATTAATTGTAAAAATTTTCAATGAAACATCTTTATTCATTCTTTTTCAGACAAAATACAATACTGTATAGCTTCTGTAAAATCACATGTTTCGGAATTTCAATTTCAATTATTATATTGTTATCTCTATTTATGTTTCAAGTTCTCTCCTCTCCTGCCCAATGACAATTGCTGCTTTGTTATTGTGAGGAATGTTTTTGAATGGTGCTTGCTGTATGTTGTTTGTTATGTTGTTTTAGGATTACACTTCTCCCACCAACATGGAAGATTGATATTTTAAATATTTAAAACGTCTGATTATTTAATTAATTTTAAAATTTAAATAACCAACTTTAAAATTAAATTAATATATCATAAATAATATATTGAAAATATTTTTCTTAAAATAAAGAAAATGATTTTGTAATTTAAATTATAAATTATTTTGTAACCGAATTGTATATTAAATTGTAATTTAAATTTGTTTGAATAATAATACATTTAGAAATATTATTTAAAAAATTATAAATCAAGAACGATGAACACAAGGATTATTTTCCTAGTGACAATTCAAATGTGATATCAGTACACGTATTGAAATTTAAATTAGTTTTCTTAATAGTTATCGCTGAATTATTTTTTCTTTTATGACGATTTATAAATGTGTATTATTTATTTTTTTTCATAATATGTAAATTAAATAATCTAATACTAAAATTACCTAATATGTTAAATGATACATAGGTTATCAGGTAGATATAAAATTTCAAAAAATCATATTAAATAATAATATAATTAATTATTATTCTTTCTATTATTTATTATTTTTTAGTTACAATGTACACTGGTAAAAAATTGTATAATAAATAATTAAAATATAACATATTTTAGTAAAATATGTTTTTTTATTTTTAATAATGTTTTAAGAATAATATTTTTATTTATGTATTTATTTCAATAATATTAAAATTATTAATTAAAATTAATAGTTTAAGTTTTCTTTAGACAATATTATTTCTTATTTTTCATGGTCTTTCAATGATTTAAAATATTTAATCATAATTAAAAAAAATAGTTTAACCTTTATTTTATTTAAAAACTATTTAAATTTCTTTTGAATCATTTTTTCTCTTATAAACACCGTCAGTCGCATGGAGAACCCGGAAAATAGATTATTTCAATTGGCCTTATTTAAATTTATGTCAAATATATGTCCTATTTATTTTTTTTAAAGAAAACCGAGAAAATATATTAAAAAATGTATCATTGATATCAGGGGCGTAGCCACGGGTGCTTAGCCCCTAGAAAAGATATTAGCCCCATCTAACATATTTCTTTTGAAAAATGTACTTGAACATTTTTTAGAAAGAATTTTTATCAGTTCAATTCATAAATAATCTGATACATCTAAATTGCACACATCAACACAATCTCTTACAGCAGCACTCCATCTATTCACCCACCCCCATACTGCTCTTTTCCTACACCAAAACTTTATAATAACTGGGCACAGAATGGAGTAGAAAAGAAATCACAACTAAAGAGAGATTAGTAATAGAAGAATAAATGCACTTTACACATATCACTTTTTTAAAAAGTGTAAAGTTTTAATAAATGATGACAACATGCGCCCCCCGTAAAATATGGCAGCCCCTCTATTCATTACTCCTGGCTTCGATCCTGCTTCATAGGTTTCATAAATAATGGTTCATAATTTAGTGTTATCAAAGATCATTTTATCAAAAAAACATTTTAAAAGTAGACTCAAAGACAATATGTGTTAAAATAAGAATATTTACGGATTGATTTTATCTATGGAATTATTTAAGTTTTGTAATTATCCCATTGAGTACTTAATGCCTTTATCACAAATATTTATAACATATCACATAAAATTAATTTAGAAAATATTTATTGAATAAATTATAATTTAACGTAAATTCTTAATAAATCATTTAGTCGTTTTATAAATAAAGTTTTTCTAAATCTGGCAACCAATTTTTATTTAATATTTATTAAAAATGGAAATTAAAATCAATTGTCCTCTTTTGTTCGTGATAATTTAAGAATATTTGACATACTGAATTTTTATATTAGGGTTATCCGTTGTTGAACTAAATTTTTGACACATTTTATATGTAGTATTTAGACATAAATCTTCCTTGTCTATTTTTTAATTTAGTATTGGG
The DNA here is from genome assembly GCA_001938485.1 of Girardia tigrina. NCBI lineage: Eukaryota > Metazoa > Platyhelminthes > Tricladida > Dugesiidae > Girardia > Girardia tigrina. The sequence goes on along the minus strand of MQRK01147347.1, from coordinate 7,718 downwards.
TTGCTCGGAAGGTTCGTGGCGATTTTTCATAAACATTCAGAAACAAAATTTTTATGCATAAACATATATTTAATAAACAAATAATGTACATTTTTTCCACAATCATTTTCCATCTTTCTCTAAATTGGAAAATCCTCTTTCAAAACTTTTCAAGTTTCTCGGTGAAAAAAACTGTTCAAGATGGGATTTCATGACATCCATAGATTAAAAGTTCTTTCCGTTAAAAGAGCAGCGATCGAAGACTATGGTGGGTGGGACGGTTAGGACATCCAAGCCAAGATCCAACAACTGTTTCCACGTAGTCAAAGAAAAAAATTTTTAAAATATTTTCGTATCTTTTTAATAAATCTTTTTAGTATTTTAAATATATTAAAGTTTATTTGATTATATCTCTGTCTTAAGGAAGTTTTTTAAAAATATGATTTTCTGGACTATTTTAACCCTTTCCCTGTTAAAAAAAACTTATGGAGTTTAAGATGCGGAAATGACGCTTTTAAGACTATCTAAATCAGAAATTTGCACCGAATATTTCTATCAAAAAATTTTACAGTCGCACCGAATAGTTCGAGATTCTATCTGGCTCTCATAGTTGTACTGCACTGAAACACATTAAAATTCTCTCCTTAAAAGCCAGGTGTTTTTGTTACCTTAACTAGCTAGATCAGACTACTAGTTGCGAATCCTGAATATCAACTCCGATTCGATTAAATTGTTGAAAATTTTAAATTCGTTAATCAATTTTTGAGGGATTTTTATTGTATAAACATTTTTTTATAAAAGAATTTTTTTACTAGTTTCATAATAATAATTAAATAACTACTACAATGTTACGTAATCTAAATGCTTATGATATTCTTTTTCATGTCAGAAAAATTCATGTCATTTTTAATTTTTGACGTAACTACCGATATTTCAGACATACATTCTTTAATAAACTTCCGATTAAAAAAATAGTATTTTATTTTTTGTAATTTTGTATGAAATTCCAAAATTTGTCTTAGTTTATGAATTTTGAATTGATGAAAGTCTGTTGTTAATGAAATAATTTAAACAAGCACAAACACTTTTCCTGGAATTCAGCTTCACATGAATTTTAAAATGACTTAATAATTGGCAGTAAAATGATGCTTAAAATTCTATTTTTTAAGTACAGCAATGGACTCTTTGTGTATGAAGCAAACGGACTTTTATTAATGAAATATAAAAAATATATAGTTTTCCATTAATGATTATATATTATGTATTCGTCCTCGATTTTTCATCCTCCATTTTATAACTTAAGGTGAAGACATTGACGAAAAGAATTTTGTTCAAATAAATTCAGGGTTTAAAAAATCATTTTTCTTGAATTTCTTTAGTATATTTATATTTTTCGGAATGAGCTTGTTAATCTAAAGATCATTGTAAAGAACGCAAACTAGATGATAAAATTTATTATATAAAATATTGATCGGGGTTTGCTAACCAATTAAACGTGGAAATCTTCCCCTTTTATATTAAGGTAATATTATATAATATTATATAATATGCCCCGGGGTCAGTTGATGCAATTGAAATTTACCTTGCAATTGCACATTCCGGTGATGTCATGACATATGAAATCACCGGAATTTGAACTCTAGTGATGTCATGAGATTTGACATCATTGAAGTTCAATATTACTGAATGTGGTGAGGAATGACATCACCACAATCATCACTTTGAGATTATTCATCATATAAATCATTAATTCGTACTTTGAGTATACAGTGCGTTTCATATTATTTGAAAGACTAGCATCAGAACATATTATTTATACAAAAATTATTTATTTATTTATTTTTATATGTAAGACTTGCACCGTCACAAAAAACATCAGAAATATTAATTACCACAGTCAGTTTCAAAACAAAAAAAATTAGTGTGACCACTCTTATTTGCAATGATTTCCTTAATCCGATCAGGAGCCGTATTTAGCAACAGAAGCGCTGTTTCATGTACTAATAATTTTTACAATTTGTTTCTGTTTACTATTTGGTGGAAGAAGGTTAGCAAGCTTCTGTTTGACAGTCCAGAGAGTTTCGATTGGGTTTAAATCTGGGCTGTTGCAAGGCGAATCTAAAAGAGCCACTCCATATTGACGAAGAAACTAAAGGTATCGTTTCGCTGTATGACAGGGAGCTACATCTTGCATAAATGTTCCACTGCCATCTGTGGATCATTAATTTATTTGTGGCATAACACGGCTCCTCAATACATCAAAATATTTCTCAAAATACCTTCACAAATGTAAAGTCTCCCTGCACTCAACGAACTCATTATTCCCAACACCATTACCTTCTGAGTAAATTTCACTCTCTAAATAAGTGGTTAAGGGGTAACAGGAGTCATCCAAACTTTTTTAACAAGTCCACCACCAAATTCAAAGCAGGATTTGTCACTGAATGTAACTTTGTTCCAATCATGAACTGACCACTTTTGGAATCGCTTGGAGAAGACTATCCTCTTCTTCCTCATGAATGGAACCTTTGGCAAATCATGCTCTTCGACTCGAAAGAAAATTCGCATACAATATTAAACTGGATAAGTGACTATTGGTGTAAGAAGCTTTTCTCCGATAAATCGACAATTTATCAGTTTGTTTCTTTTGTGAACATGGTGATGTACTCATAATGCCAAAGGTTCCATCCTGTTAGGAAGACTATTAGTATTAGACTTCATAACTTATTTAATATTTTTTGATTTTATATTTATACGAAAAGTATCACATGGAACAATTTTGTGTTTTGATAAAAACTGGAAAATAGTAAAAAAATTTACTGTCCAAAAAATGGGATGAAAATAATTGATGGTATATTTATTGGTATAATGTTCGCAAGATGTCACATTTAGATACATCGTAGATATTAAATTATCAACTGCAAGAAATAGTAGAAATTAAAAGGAACTTAAAAGATTGAAAATTTACAATAAAATATGGCATAATAATGACAAACACAGGGAAGATTTGGATACCAATGTCGTAAAGAGAAGAAATGCTAACACAAAAATTACTCTTTTATCTCACACTGGTGCAGAGAAAGTTGCGAAATACATCGCAGAAAGTTATGACATGATCAATTGGGATTAAATAATAAAGGAAGAAATTGAACAACGTGAAGCTTGTTCAAAAATCTACATATTGACGATAGCTACGAAGGAAGAACGAATGTCACTGGTCTCAAATGAACCACTGGAGAAATTGTATGCGATTCTCTAAAGGAAACTTGGAGAAAGAAAAAAGTATTTTGTTGCAATCATTGATCAGTTTAGCAGGTAAATATCATGGACAGGTATTATCAAGCAAGATGAAGTAACTATAAAGGACATCATAATGAAAAAAGAGATCTTGAAATTTGGAGCACCGAAGGAAATACATACAGATTGTGGGAAGACATTTGAGTTTAAGATAATTAAAGACATGACAACATCCATGTACATAAAAATGTGTTACTTGAGGCCATACCATCACAACTCGAAAGGAATAGTAGAGAAACAACAATATTTAAATGTATCTTTGCGGGAAAACACAAGGACAGATTGGGAAGACCTACTACAAGAAATAAAATTTACACTAAACGCAACGTTTCAGAAGACAATAGGCAAGAGCCAAGCGGTAGGTATATTTGGTAAAAGAATATAAGGTGATATTTAGTGTGATATTATAGAAATGCATGTGCACGACTTAACGGTGCATATTTAAATTTAAATAAATAAATGTACTTTATCTTACGATGTTATAACAGAAACTATTTCTTTTTAAAGGATTTTAAAAAGTCTTACTTGTTTTTCAACCAATCCCAAGACAAAAAGTACCTTTTTAACTTTCATGGTAGAAGTTATTTTATTCCTAAACTGTTGACATTCATTATAAAACCTTCTTTTTAAATAGTCCAAAGTAATTTAAATATAATTATATGTACTAGTAACAGTCTACTTTTGATTATAAGTAGATCAACGTATTTTTATTTTAATATTTAATAAAATTGTGCATAAAGAACATTTTATTTTATATTATTAAATTTAAATTAATGAACAATTTCGAATTATTATAGCGAAATATTATTATAAATATAAACAATATTCATAATATTAAATTATATTTTTTAATGAATTAAAAAATAATAATAAAATGATGTTTTTAAATATATTTTCCAACTGTGATCTTAAAAAATATATAAATATGACATTTATACAATAAAATATTTACATAAAATATTAAATGAAACATGTTTACGGTATTGCTTATGTGCTTTAAAGTTAAAAAACAAAAATTAGAAAAACATTGATATTTATTAATTGCATATTTTTTATTCAAATACAAATATTTATTTTCTCTGTTAAATAGTCTGACGTATTTTAGAAAATGTACTTTCTTCTTTAATCAAATAATGTAAATATTCTAACTATTTCTTCATGATTTTGTCTGAGTATAGCAAATTGACAATACTGCATATTTAGGCAACATTTTTCAGTTAAATTATTTTTTTGTTAAATTATGTTTAAAGTACCATTTCCAAGTAATCAGCGATTTTATAGACCTATACCACTGTTTTCTACTCTAATTGAAATATCTAGACGAATGTATAAAATTTCTGGCACTCCGACAAAAGCATCGCTCTGAAAAAATCTCCAAATGACAAATGTGCCACTCAACAACAGAATAAATATACCGTAAATCCGACGTATATGACCCTCAATTAAATTTTAAAGCGAGAACAAAGATTTAACATATTTTTGTTGTATAAAACCTCTATTTAAAATATAAGTATTTAAAGAGGAAAGACTATTTGTTAAATCTTCAAAAGCAAAATATCTTGCGTGTAAATATTTAAAATACATCGAAACCAATAGAAGCACCTACTAGGTAATGGCATATATTCGTCAAAACTACAAAATTTAAAACTGAAGATTTTATTTATTGAATTTGTCAAAATCAACATTTACTGAAACCATTTCATTTAATTCTTTTAACAAGTTCTTCGTCTACTTCGATTAAAAGTCCTCATATAAGCCTACGTAATCAAATTGTGTGATATTATTTTCATAGTCTTTCTCGTTTTCCAAAATGAGTGTCCTTGGTTCCATCCATATCATTTTAAATCCAACATTTCTTCAAAGAATATTTGATCATTGAAGGTTCTAAATTATTTCATGTCTTCAAAAAATTACAAAAAGTATCAAGTAGAAGAGGGCACATACTTTCAGTTTTAGTAAATGATATTTATGGGCTGGAAAATGATTCTTTCTACTAGTCAAGTATGTGATCTTGAAAAAGCTTATTTACACATGTATTTAAATCGCAAAACAAACGTCAATAAACCAAGAATAACATCCAAATCGGTACTATTTGTTGCTAATCTTTTCTCAATATCAGTAGATAAATGAGGCTTAAATATATACCATAAATATAATTTACGGGTATTTGTAAAATTAATTTGTATTTTATCCCCAAAATTTTGAATCGATAGCTTGATTCCTTCTTCATCCTTCCATCCTTTAAAATATCAACATCCTTTAAATTATCCGTGACTTTAGGTCACTAAATCAAAAACAGCTTCTTTAGGAAAAACAAATTCTGGTATTGTCTCTTGCTTAAAAATAACCATAGGTTTTAATTTTGTATCATTACCATACAAGTCAATACAACAGTAAAGCGAGTTTTTTGTGGTTTATAGTTTTCAGAAGAATGTTTTATTCACCCTTTGAAGATCCAGTTCGATAGCCGACCATAGTAAAATTCATCGGTGTCTCATTTATGTTACCGATGTTTGAGAGTAATTAGTTATGCTTCTTGCATTGATTTATCACAAATCTTTGAAAATTCAAAATTTTGCTTTTGAGATCTTCTGGCAGCTTTTGTGCAATTTTAGTTTGTCTTCTAATAACAAATTTATTTCTTAACAAGAATCAAGTGATCTATGATTTATTAACTTTAAATTCCTTTTCTTTTCCTAATTTAATTTGGCTCATTGAAACGCTAAAATGCGAATTTGGTTCTGTGTGACTACATAACCATTCTGAATTCTTTCTCGTATCATATTTGAAACATTTTCTTCCAAAATGGGCCAATGCACTATACAACTTCTCATTGCGCATTTTATGCGAGGTACTCCTTTTCAAATATCTATTTTTTTCTTTCAATCTCTTACCATTTTAGTAGTAATATTACATTTTCTTGCAGTAGTGAGTTATTGCGAGTGCTTGCCAGCCGCTGAAGCAATAATTTTTTTCATCGGCGTATAACTTCTCATAAGTTTGAAGTTAAATTTTAATTATGAAAATGGGTTTTATACGTCGGACTTTACGAAAATAAAATATAACAAACGAATAAGAAAAGAAATATTTACATTATATTTCAAGATTATATTATGTTTGTCTCAACTAATTATAAATTACAAAATTAAAAATTAAATTTGTAAGACAATTTATTTCGTAATTTTGGTTGACTATTAGAGCCATTTATTTAATCAGTGATAAGACTATATCTTCATCACCTCAAGCTGTATTTTTGGTTGACTATCAAAACGTCATAACTTATTTATCTCATATAAAATAACAAAAACCAAACAATACATCTAATCCAAGATCATCGCACGGTCGCTATTTGTTGGGGCATTAGAAAGTAACATTTTGATTATTTGTCATTACTTCTTTATTACTTTGTTTCCTATTTCTGTGATTTATTTATTTTTTTATTATTTATTTTATTATAATCATACTGTTTATAAAAAATACTTTCATTGTTACCCTTTGTAAAATTTATATTAAAGTGAGCTGATTGACATAAATAGTATATTATCTTTCACTTCGTTTTAATAATAATCTATAATATTATTTCGATAATTATTTTCTGTAAATGTTTTAATCCATCTGTTTAGATTAACACATTTTTTACGAAAACTATCGTCGTTGATATCCTAATTTATATCAATATTTAGAAAATGAAAAAATATTCTAGCTGTTCTAAAAAAATACACTGTACGGAAACTTTCGTATTTGATTTAAATATAATTTTGATCTCTTTTTGAAATAGTTTAAAATGCAAATGTCTGATTTTACAGGATTCTTTTAAGATGATTAAAGAAATAAAAATCTGATGGGCCTAAATCCGGAATGTGTGTAAGATGTGGAAGAGTTTGAATTCACACCTTCAATTAAGCTCTATGCAACTCCACTTGTGTAAATAGAATCGTTGTCGTCTAAATAATGAAGTTAACACATTCACTTTTTTATTTCAATTAATGATATAATTTAAAGTTGTATTAGTAAGAATATTTAAATATCTTAATTTTGATATTATTATTATTATTTTGATTTTTAATAATATTTTTAGGCCTTGAATTAATATCTCGTCTTTGTGACCAAACAGTATGCACTGAAAATATTGACTTCTTTGTCAGTCTTCCAAAAAAATTTTTTACTTCATTGATTTCAACCCTCATAGTTCATGATTTACATTTGCTTGTTCTCGCCTTAGAAGCTGTTTATGGTTTATCAGAAATTGATCCACTATTATGTTGCAAGTAAATTGATATATTATATTTAATATCCAGGGGCACATATTGAAATATCCTCCCCCATAACTTAATTTCGAAATCATTTTTAGAGAAACTAACTAATGAGACTGTGGCGCTTCTATTTTCCTTGAATAATCAAATGATTTAAATTTTACAAATTTCAATAATGTAGTTGTTAGG
>MQRK01147305.1:0-11880 GCA_001938485.1 Girardia tigrina | reverse complement strand
TCCCAGTTTCAAAATGGTTGTTTTTCGCTCTTTCTATCAAAAGATCTAAGAATGGTAAAACATTATTGTTTTCATATTCTACCGTGAATTTTATATTTGAATGTAGGGAATTCATATAAATTAAGAAAGGCTCAACTTGTTCTTTATTATCAAACAATAGAAAAATATCATATACATAACGTTTATAAATTTTAGGTTTAATACCATTATATAGACTTATTTTCTCTTCAATCTTGGAAAGAAATATCGAAGCTAAAGTTGGAGCTAATGGAGAACCCATAGCTACCCCATCAACCTGTTTATATATATTTATATATGTTAATTTATTCAATTTTGCATAAATACTATTTTGTTTTTGTTTTATTAATTTTTACAATGTTTATTAATTTGAAATATAAATTTAGATCTTTAAAATATTTTAATGGACATGTCCTGTAAAAATTCAATTCCTATATAATTTTTCTTTAATTTTAAAAATTCAATTATAAATTATTTTTTTAATAAAACTTTCCGTTGACAATTAAATTCAATAAACATTATGATTTTTATTTTAAAAAGTGTTACAAGATATATCAAAATTTCTTTGCAATATTCTTTAACTCCGAAACTGTTATTTTAATTGTGATTTTTTTAAACCTAATTTTTATAAAAAGTTGTTCCAATTTATTTAGTAAAATATTATTATTACACCATATTTTTTTATAAAAGTTATTTCAATTTAATTAGTAAAATAATATTTTTTTAATTTATCTCAAATATAATTATGATTTTTATTTAAAAATATCCAAAATTTACAGTTCACCAAAAAGAAACCCTAACAATTATTATTGTTCCAGTCAATGAATAAAACTTAATGGAAGGTCAATGAAGGCTAAAATTGAATTGATTGCATTGAGTGAGAGAAGTTTCATCTCAAAGATTAGCTTTTTGGGTGCTGTTAGTTGTCATATTTATCATATGTCTCCGCTACCTCGTAAAGTAAGGAACGATTGAGAAAACATATCTTTTTCTCAAATGGCAATTGATAGCTGCCAATGGTTGGTTGGCGTTTAGTGCATTTTGCTTAATTTTTAGGAAAAAAAATAAATATATTTTAATCTAATAATTTATTGTTTAAATGTTATTTAAGTTTAGTATTTGTTCGTGTAGTATGCTCGTTTAATAAATAGTGTGGCTTGACACGATGATAAGATTGTTTTCTCAAAACGCGACATCTTATTTTTATCTCTTTGTGATGTAATTATATACATATTCATATATATTATTCAGTCTTGTGAACGCTAATATGATATTTTCGAAGTATAATTTTGTAAAGCTTTTTTAAGTAATTGATTATTTAGGATGTTTTGAAGTTTCATACTCTATCATCAGCAATTATAATTTAATATTAATTAATTTTAATGTTAATTTTAGACATTTTATTAGGTTGATGCAAAAGAAATGTCGTTTTTTAACCGTCAACTTTAAATGAACATAACTTTCTTTAGAATTAACTTTATTAGTTAAAATAAAAACCATTACATTGAACATACTGTTGCTAACGGCTAACAAGTTTTTTTATTCCAGTTTCATAAAATTCTGGAGTTCTAGAGGCTATGAAGTAGTTCAAGGCTCTTTCAGCATCTTATTGGTTCCTGATGCATTTTTCGCGAAGGAACTGGCTGAAATGTTTGAAAAGGTGATAGTCAGTAGGAGAAAGATCTGGTGAATACGGTGGATGAGGCAAAGTTTCATATCCCAGTTCGTTTAACTTCAGCATGGTCTTTCTTGCAAAATGTGGACGAGCGTTGTCATGCAGAAGAATTGCCCCCTTCCTATTGAGTAATGCCGGTCGTTTTTTGTAGTTCTTGGTGCATTTTGTCAATTTGCTGACAATACTTTTCCGCTGTAATTGTTTCGCCTTGTTTTAGGAAGCTGTAATTGATTAAACCGTGTGCGAACATCCAAACAGTTACCATGACATTTTTGGTGTAATTTTGGTTTCGGGAAAGGCTTTGGAGCCTCATTGAAATCCAACCACTGAGCTAAACGTCACCGGTTGTCGTATAGGATCCATTTTTCATCGCACGTTACAATTCGATCCAGAAACGGGTCGCTTTGATTACGCAAAAAAAGAGAAGAACACGCGGTAAAACGACGAATTTTTTTATTTTCATTTCAGATGGCGAACAACTGTTGATTGGTGAACGTTGAGTTCTTGAGCGACTTCCCGTGAATTTTTATGCGGGTCGGTATTAATTAACTTCTTCAAATGGTCGTAGTTAACTTGTGATGATCGACTACCGTGTTCTTCATCTTCAAGGCTGTCGTTGCCACCACGAAACTTAGAAAACCACCGTTGTACTGTTCGTAAATTAGTGGTATGTTGTCCAAATACATTGTTAATATTCCGAGCTGTTTCTGTCGCTTTTTGAGCTAGTTTGAAATCGTAGAATAAAATTGTTCTCATTTCATTCTTTTCTAACATTTCTAAAATAAAAAAATACACCTTAAATTAACAACAATAATGTCATACTTGGTATCAAAATATAGAGTAAAGTTTAAGCTTTAAAGTAAATTTAAATATGAATCTATTTATTAATGATTTTCTAAATATTTCAAACAATGAATATTAAATACATTAAAAACGACATTTCTTTGGCATCAACCTAATAGTTTAATGGAAGTAATTTTTTTTATTTATTTTTAATTATTTAAGATATCAATGGTTAATAATTATAAAATTTTAAGTATAATTAATAATTTTAAGATTTGAAACGGCTTTACTTTATCCATTTTGAATTTTGATTAATGGGCTGCGATGTCTTCATAAAAATGCCTCTCATAGAATATATTATATTTATATAACGTGACCAATGTACCTTACTCTATCGATTCAATTGTAAATGCTCACTAATCCGGGTTTTGAAATGACGATTTGTCTTTCCAATGTGAGCCTCCCATCTCTTTCAATGGTATTGAGCCTCAGGCTCTTTAGAGGGTCCACCCAAACTAAAGTCCTTAAGGGCCCCCCGATAGGCCTCCTACGAGCAGTCGGCTTTCCAGTGACGAATGACCAACCATGGAACTTAGTACCATGGCCATACATGCCTTTAGCTGTTACTGTGGACGCGTAACAACCGCGAAATGGACACTGAAATTTTCCTTTTGCCTTCATGTCGGGTAATCGGTAGTCTCTGTGTGTTTCTCCAGCGTTTTGTTCGTTCTGGGTCCCCGGCATACCCACAGTTGGGTTGCATTGGATTGTTGTTGGCTCTTCCTCTTCCACTCTTACCAAGTTGTCGTTTCTCTGGGTGTTGTATTGCTCTGGATCTTCTCGATGATTCTTCTGCCATCCTGCGCAGTTGTATTCTTATGGGCAGTGAAGGCACTTGTATACTCCTTTCTTCTGTCGTGGCTGGGCTCTCTTCTGTCTCTGTTTTCTCGGTATTGACTCTGCTCCAATATGATCCCGCCGGAGATGTCTGTTAAATTCTTTGATCTCCGCGAATTGACGATAGCAGTCTTCCATCGAGCAGCTGTGTTCTTTGAGTCGTGGGAGAATTAATCGCATCGTGTTCTCATCTCTTCTTCTCTCCACTTGCTTTAGCTTGATGATTTTCTCTATTCTTGCCTCTGTTGTTAGAAGGCTCTCCTGCTGAATGTCTACAAAAATCATTAATGCTATACTGGTCTCCGAAGATCCAGTGCATGTCCATCTTGAGACATTCATCCAGATGTTGCTTCCGTCGTCCACTTATCTTCTTCCCTCCGATAAGTTCGCATTCGTAGATTCGCTGTACCATTCCTGGACATTCATTCATCTCGATCTTCACATTGTGAATAATTCTTCTTCTTGATAGTATATCCATTGGATTCGGTAGTCCAATAAATAACTCATCAATTCTAATCCTCTCGGCCTTCGATATTCCAAGCGTTCTTCTGGTACATAAATTGTGAAATGCTTTAAGCTTCTTCGCGTGCTCTACGTTTGTCCTCCAGTTTTCACAGCTGTAGTATACCACAGGGAATACACAACTTGGGATGATGTTCTTTTTCTTTCAGAGGGACAACTTATTGTTCTTCAATACTGGTCTGATCGTTCTCAGCTTTATCGTTTATTTCTTGATTCTGGCTTTGATATCTGCTCCTGATCCTCCTCCCTTCTCGATGATCAAACCAAGGTAGCAGAACTCGTCCACCCATTCTACACCGACACTCAGTTCGTTCCCTGCCGTTGCATATCAAGCTCCATTGAGATTAAGGATCTTCGTCTTCCCAATGTTGATCTTCAGCCCCATTCTCAGAAACACAGTATTTAGGCTTGTTACGATTTTTCTCTATGTTTCCGTAATCCTCGTCCAGTAAACACAGGTCGTCAGCAAATGCCAGCCTGTTTACAGTTAGTGTTTCTCCGTCTTTCCATTTCACCTTCACGCCTCTACTTAGTCCTTCTTGGATAGAAGTTTTGATTGCGCAGTCAAATACTAGGTAGAATAGTAAGGGACCGAGTACGCAACCTTGTCGGACTCCTTTCTCGATTGTGAAAATGCTCTTACCAACACTTCCTGTAAATCCTTCATGAAAATCCATGATCATGCTTAATATGCGAACCTGTACTCCCATTCCTTGAAGACAGTCCCAGAGAACTTTCATGGGCACGCTGTCGAATGCCTTTTTAAGGTCGATAAGTATTGCATACACGTTGATATTGCGGTATCTTGTCTGTTCTTGCACCTTTCTGATGATTTCAATCGCATGTGCTGTTCCTCTTTTGGGCCTGAACCCAAAAATTGACAGTCGTCCAGTATCCTCTCAAGGTGTGGCATTAATCTGTTTGCAATGATTCGCGCCATTATCTTATCTCCTACATCGAGTAGAAAGATTCTTCTGTAATTGTTCAAATCCTTCTTTGAACCTTTCCCTTTATATAGGATTACAACTTTCGATGTCTTCCATTCCTCCGGGATGTCTGCTCTTCCCTCCAAAATTTGCTCGAAACATTGCTGGATCTTGAGAGTTAACTGTTGACCGCCCCACTTGCTTAGCTCTGGGATCATACCATTGTTCCCAGCAGCTGTGTTGTTCTTGAGTTGATTTATTGCGGCACCCACTTCTTCCACTTACGGTAAGTTATCAATATCCAAGATCTGTCTTTGATCTGCAATCACGACATAGTCTCTTTCACTCTTCCTGAATTGATTCAAGAAGTGCTCTGCTAACACTTCGTCTGCCAAACTACTATGTACTTTGCAGAGAGTTGATTCTTTTGTTTCGCTATTGAATAGGGCTCTGAGTTCCGTGTATATTTCAGAGGTTTTCCCTATGCACTCTCTGTTCAGCACGCCTTCCATCTCCTGTCCGATGATTTATATCATTTCCCTCTTCCATCTTCTCAGCTACCGTAATGTATTCTCAGTCGCGCAGCTTTCCATTTGGCATACGTTTGTTCGCATCTATTCTGGATGAACTCCTTCCTTCGTTTCCATTTCTCCTGTAACAACGTCTTCAGTTCATCTAGGTGGTTTTGAAGCCACCTTTGATTGAGCAGGATTTTTTTCTATCGGTATTTGCTAGCTGTAAAAACAACTACTCTTTCTAAGTCGTCCCAACTCTCAACATTCGGATAAGCCTGTCCGATGTCTCTACTGATTGCGTCTTCGTTGTTCCTCAGAGAGAATCTGTCAACCTTTCCTTTGCACTTCTTCCTTCGATCATTAGCAAGCTTGAGTCTTTTCTTCCCATCATTTTTAACCAATAAGGTTGATACGACTAAGTCGTGATCCGATCCACAGTCAAAGTTTGGATAACTCTTGACATTTGATATCTTGTTGCAGTGGCTCTTTTGTGTTAAAAACAGGTCCAGTAATAAGCGCCGCTTCGTTGCTAGGTGTGTCCAACTAGTTCTCTGTGCCAGTTTGTGCTTGTAGAAGGTGTTCTCTACTCGCAAATTACACGCCTCTGTGAGATCAATAACATGATCACCATTCTCCGATGTTGCTGTTGAACTAGTGCACCTCCCGATACTTCCTCTGTTCTCTTTCGTCCGATTAAGTCTGCAGTTGATGTCGCTTCCAACTAACAGTTCGTATTTTCTGCGCTCAGCTTCAACATTAGCCTTCTCCATTTGTTCTTGTAACGATACGAAGAACTCCTCTTTCTCCTCACTTGAATATCCACTGTCCGTTGGTACATATACCCCTACCAATGATAGTGACCTTTAGGGTATATGGCACAGGAATAGTCTTTCGCTGACAGCTTCAAATTCCACTCCCTTCGAATCAACTGATCGTACCATCAGGGTAACACCTCTCTCATGTGTTTCACTTATACTGCCACCATCAGGGATTCTCCATTCCCCTATGGAGGCAATATCGTTTCCAATCCAATGCGTCTTGGTCAGGATGCACATATCAACTTTAAGTTTGTCAAAGATGCTTTCAGTAGCTTTTCGTCGGTTAAACCTCTTACGTTTCATGTTTTAATCCTCAATCCACTGCAAGTGGAATCCTTAACGAGGGTGTCCCCCTCTCGGGAGCTTAATGACTTCGGGTCCTGTCAGACCCTTAGTTTGAGTTTTCATAGCTTTGGACTAGCGAAAGAGAATTGCTAGCACCGTCCATCCGCTTACTCATTTAGCCTAGATCAGGGAAACCTCCCGAATCTATTTCTAGAAAGCGGAAGAACCCCTCTCTCTAGTTCCCAGGATACACCACGGGGAGGCGAGCAGTATTATATCCCGTCTTTCCAATGTACAAGTTTTGACACCCGTGACAATTAAATCCATAAGCCAGATTAGCTTGCAATCCACAAACTGTTTTCGATTGATTTGAAAGTAAGCTTTGGACTTTGGATATCATTGAAACCCCTTTGATACTACGTATATTATTGCAAATACTCTACATGAATGCTTTAAAATCTTAAGTACTTGAATATTTTTTGTGCTCTTCAATATTTTCTTTATTTTGTCTTTTCTTAAACCTTTTTTGTGTAAATAATTTTTTTCAATGTAACCTTAAATGTTGTGATCTATCTGTTTTGTTTGTGTATATGTCCCCCAAGCGTCCTCTAAGAATATTTAAACTTTTATCCGCGATTTCGAAATTTTATCATACCTTCTCTATATTATCCTGACTTCTTTAAAACTAAATTTAATAGCTAAATTAAAATTTTTTGATATAAATGATTTAATATGCAATGAATATTCTGAAATTGCATTAGCAACATTATATTACAAATTATACTTATAAATCATTTCTTCTCAGTATATTGTAAATAATTTTTTTCTGTATTCATTTTTCTCTCATATAAAATATTCTTTCTAATCTAAGCGATTATCGATAACCTTTTACCACTCTCTGAGAAAGAATGGCTGACTAGATAAATTAATCCACAAATTCCTACTCCTACAGAATGTATGCGGAGAGAGATTGCAACATGAGCACGAGCGTTAAATAAATACTGCGACGGTAATTCTGTAAATTATGAAGTCAATACTCTTACGTTGAATGAGGAGTTGTCATGAATGAAAATAACTCTGTTTTGTTCCATGTTGTCATAAGAAACGTAAAAATGAAACTCAATACCTTTCGCATCAAATAGAGTGTAATATCTAAAAGTAAAATACCTATTTAATTTTTTGAGTGAGATTCACTGGCCCTGTTAAGAACATTTAGACAATTTTCATTTGAATTTTTATTAATATCACATTTAGAGTCATTACAACTCTCTGAAGATCTTTCACCGTTTGACATCGCTCTAATTGTTTAAAAAAATTTTTTAATCATGAATATTCAAACAATTTTTCTAAATCTTTTTAAAATATTTAATTTCTTAAAATATTAATTATAAATAATGATTTTAACCATTTCTTTATAAAAACTCTAATAAAAATTTATAAAATTGTTAAAAATGAACTTAATCTAAATTTTATTAGTTTTATTTATTTCTAATTAAATGCTTTCTTTTTTTAAAAAAAAATATTCAAATTAATTGTTAATTGTTAATTTTAAAATTATAAACTTCTCAAATATTATTTTAATTATGTTTGAATAGTCAATTACTGTAAATTTTAAAAAAAATGCCAATTTCCATCTGATTTGGAGAATCACCATTCTAAGTTCAACGTACTAAGTTCAACGTAGATCAACATACATCATCAATACATTCACACATTCAAACAATTTAAAATATTCCGCACATCCCCCTCGGATTAAATGGCTTTAGTCATTTTACATTTCTGGTCAAAATCCTGCCGTTATCTAGTTTTATCTCATAACTTCTTGTGTGTCTTTGTTTTAAAATTTTGGCTGATCCCATATAACAGTCATCATCTTTTGTTGGGTTAACTTTCTTTATCAAAACTTTATCTCCGATCTGAAATATTCGGTTTGTTTCATTTGTATTTGTATTTTCTTTTTCTCCACTTTTTCCTTCTGTGATGTTTTTCCACCAATGTCTTATATTCTCCGAAGATTATCTCGGCTGGAAATATTCCACTTGTTGATTGAATCATAACATTTTACAGGAATTCTATTTCTGCCAACATTTCTACCCAATCTGTATGCATTTCATCCTTCAATCGTATATTTATGGCGTCTCTGATTGTTCTGAATTGTTTTTCTACGATTCCATTAGTGTTGTGGTGATAAGGACTTGGATATACTGTCTCCGTCTTAATTTTTTTAGTCGTTTCTTTAAAGAGTTCTGATTCGAAACGTTTCCCTCTATCAACGTGTATCTCTTTTGGTGGTCCGAATTTCCATATCCATTTATCTTATAGTACATTTCGTGTAGTCTTCTCGTCTTGGTGTGCCACTGCGGTCAAGCTAATGTATTTACTAAATTGATCTATTATATATTGGCATCCATTCACAGTCTCTCTAAATAGCCCGCAAAAGTCCATGTACATTTTTGGAAATGGTTTAATGTGTTTCTCTATCGTTTTTGCTGTCAGAGTCTTCCTTTTCTATATATATATGGAATTTAGAAACCTATTTTTAAGGCCTTTACTCAATCATTTTTCTCGAAACTTGGCACACTTACTCATTTTCGATGGCAATAAATGGTATCCTGTTCGTTCATCCCCGTTCGTTAATCCTGCATTTGTTCATCCAAAACCCGTTCGACCCGCTTTCGTTCATCCTGCGTAATAAGTAGAAATAATTTCTTCGAAATCAAACAAAAGACAATCATTTATCAATGTAATAGTATTTTAAATCTAACACAGTACAAATAAACTAATAGGTAGAAATAAACTAATTTCTATAAAATATATTGAAATAAAATACATATGATTTACAAATCCTAACAGAAGTTAGGAGAAAGACAAATGAGCAATTAAATGCAGAAATGTTAATATTTCTGCTCTTCCATTGGATTCAACAGCATGCTGCACTCGTTCATTAACCTTGCGATAGATTTTCTTCATTGGATGTACAACACCTGCATTTGCCTGTAGAAATGTTGCTTTTTGTTTAGCCATGTCGCCTCTTAGACCGTTTAAAAAATTAGATGGATTGGATGGTGGAAATGAAAAAGTATCTGCAAACCGTAATGCCACCCTTCGATCGCATTATTTGTACGAGCTACACCATCAAAACCTACCGTATGCTTGTTCCAGACTTGAATAGGATAAAGAGCTGGTCCATTAGCTCTACCTCGAAGCTTTCTTTCTCGAACATACGTATGTTCGAAGAATGTTAAAAGTTCATCCAACTGTTCGCAATCTGGTTTAGCCCCTGCTAATATATCAAATACTTCTGGAATTGAATTTAAAAACCGAAAAATTATTTCAACTATAAAAGAAAGAATCTCAGAACCTGACAAATCAATGCCAGGAAATTAAAAATGAATGGCGATTAAATGAATTTTGCTCATCAATTAATTGAATAATTAAATCGAATGGTGAGCCTCATTTTTATTTTATTTTTTAATGTAATTAATGTATGCGTGAATGTACTGTATTGCATGAATGTGATTATGTAATTTGAGGGTGGTCAAATTGATTTGAATTGACCAATCGGGTGATTGGCTTTGTGTGAATGTCTGGTAAGTGTATGCTTGTGTTTGTGTATATGAATGTAATTTGTATGAATGTTAAATAATTGATTGGTTGAGTGTGTCTGTTTTTTTATGTATGTGTGTTTGTGAATAATACTCACAATAAATGAATTAAAAGAAATGTTGAATGAAAGTTGAAGTGAGTTGTATTAAAAATTTTGAAAGAACAAATAAAATATTTCAAGTTGGAAAATAATTTTGTCTTCATTTTCAATTCCACGTAAACTTAAAAATGATCTTGCTGACAAATTTAAAAATAAACGATGCCATGGCGTTAGCGGCTTCAATGCAAGAAGATGAAAAGATTAAAAGTTTAAATAATGATCAAATTCAAGCGAAACCATTGTTTAAGAAAATGACTATTTTTATTATTCAATATGTTCCATAGAAAGTGATCTATATATGTTTCATGATTTAATTGATAGAGAAATTTGTATCATCTTAACTAAAAAGGAATTTTCTAAAAAAAGTGGCATTTGCATCGAGACCGTATGCATTTATTGAGTTCGATAAAGATATTCAAAATTCACTAAAGAAATATATAGACACCCGAACACCATTAACTTTTATTCAAATTAATTCTAATTTGAATGGTATTCAAAGAATTATGGTGAAAGGCATTGACGATGTAATTCAACGAGGAGAATCTCTGAGTGCTTTAAATGATAAATTGACAAACAGTTCTTCTCTTTCCAAAAAATGGAGACACGGCTTCCTTCCATTCTCAATGTTATTTCCAGTATCCCCTATTCATCCTTATGCAAAATATCTCTTTTTTTGTTTTAATTTTTTTTACTCCTAAATTTTTGTTTCATTGGATTTCACTTTATTCTTCTTTTTCATTCACTTGATTATTACTACCAGATTGTGATGTGAGACAGTCAAAATTTGGACATTTTTAAAACTTTCTAATGCTCGTTAAGAAGAAATGTATTAACTACCTTTTTATAGACAAATATATTTAGCTTGTTCTTTGCCTAAGTTTGAATTAATACAAAGTATTTTCTATTCTTCATACTCACAGTGTAACCAGTTCAATTAAGCTACAATAAATACATTGCAACGGTTATTATTATATCAACGTCAATTTAATATTATATTAAATAATTTGTTTGTGATAATTGAAGACAAATTGAATGTTGTTTATTTAATTTGTCATAGGTTAGATGACAATTAGAACTGATGTTATTCAGGTGGAATGACATTAGAAATGCAAAAAAATCAATTTACTCCAACATTTAGTTTCTTTATATTATTCAGAAATTATTATCATTTGGTAAAACATAAATAATTGTTTATGTAATTTCGATACTTAATTATCTGTGGTAAAGAAATATTTACATTTTGCGAGTAATAATAATAATCATCATCATCGACTAATCTAGATTATTATTATGTGCGTTGGACTTGATGTAGATACATTCAATTGATCGGTGATGATCAACCTTTAAAATCGCATTATACTTTACTTTTAAGAACTTGACTTAAGATCTTATTATTCAAGCTATTATTGATCAAAAAGTTTGAAAAGTGTAACAAAATAATCACGAAGCAGTTATTTGTAAAATTAACTAAGCGACGGTTGTGATGTTTTGGGGGAACTCTTAAATCTTTGAATTAAAGCTAACAAAATATTTAAAAATAATATTAAAATATAAAAGTAAAAAATATAAATTTATTGTAAAATAAGTAAAGACGATAAAATGTTGTATAAAGTTACAATATTAATAATATTTAAAAAGAAATGTTTTAGATAAAATATAAAGTAATGAAATTTGTAAATTAAATAGTTTTGAAAACGAATTAAATATTAGGTTGGTCGAAAAATAATGTCGGTTT
>MQRK01147302.1:0-14997 GCA_001938485.1 Girardia tigrina | reverse complement strand
GACAGTATTACAAGAGGCGAAAGAAAATTTCGATATTCGACTTCGGGGATCTTAATGAGTTGATTTCCAGTCACACCACTGAAAGTGTCCAGAAAAATTGAAAAGATAGCGTCGAATGGGTCGAAAAGTAGTCATTGTCGATCCCAGGCGAGCGTACCTCCAAATCAAGGTTGACAGATCTTTGTGGGCTTACCAAGTAGTAAAACATCAGAACAAATTTACTACCTAACCATGCTCAGTGTCGGGCTGAGTATTTCCCCGAAAATCATGCAGAATATTTTATCACATGCGCTAGAGTCAGAATCAGGGGTACGGCGACATCACTGACAATGTGGTCGAAATGCCAGTAAATCAGATAAAGATGATGCTGCAGATTTTCGGCCTAGAGGCGATAGAACCAATTTCTATATACGGTGCCAGAGTGCTTGGAAAGGCGGTGAAGGTTGGTGTAAATAGATAGTTACAGTGGTGTCGTGACAGGGACATCCCTCCGATCCTGGATCGCGTTACTCGTTGTAAGTTACTCGCGCGGACCGGAAGGTTGGTGGACCGAAAACACTATTCGGTCTGTGTGTAGCTTCGACCGGTGTGCATCTTGATCAAAAGATTAGCCAGCAACGGCGAATGGGAAGCAGTGGTGGACCCAAAAATATCACAGATTGCACAGCAGTTTGCGCGCAGAATCCTAACAGAAGATCCAGCCTGAGGCTATTGGGAAGTGCCCCACGGCAAGTAGGGGCATGTGTGGTGTGTGATACAAGCTCCATTGCGACCGGAATTCACGTCTAAATAAATATCGTAGTCGTCGAAGATGCTTGTTGGCTGCGCCCAAAGGACGACAACAATCAGCGATATTAGGACGCGAGTCAATTAGAGCTCATGCACTCAGTGAGATCTTAATTAGGTGAGAGTTACCCTGTTTAAACATTTGTTGGAAGAAGATAAGATGTGCGTCACAGTGACGCTGGTCCGATCAGAAGAAAACAGAGCGGATGTTCTGATTCGAATTCTAAATAACTGGTAGTCACTGGTGAGAGGACTATCAGTGGTGGTGGCAGTGTCAGTCGGGGGTCGGTAGGAATCGGTATACAGTCTTCAGCAGCTCCACGAAATACATCACTTTGGAGTGAGACATTCAACATTCCTGACAAGAAATAAATGGGGACCGAGCAAGGTATGAGAGAATCAGATCAAATTGGTGGTCCAATAGTGTAAACGGTGCCCGTCAATCGAACCATCACCAATCCAGTGGGAGAGGGGCAAGCTCTGGGTGAAGAAATCGTGGAGTCGAATCGCGATGGATGTGATACACATTGGTGCGGTAAAGTTCCTGATAATGGTAAAATGTGGCTCGGGGCGCTTCATGATTTGGCGCCAAATAGCATCGGAAAACAAAGTAGACATATGCTTCGCAATGAGCAGCGCCTGGAATGAATGCAGTCCGCCAAAGAAGGTAATATAAATAATTATAATACATTTAAGGGATCGGAAGTGCTGAAGGTTCTGGAACGGCGTCATTTTGACATCAACAATATTCACTCAGAAACGGAGGCTGTTTCTGCCGAGGGCGTTCAATCTGGTTGGTTCCAGTCCGGAACGAAAAGAGCAAACAAACGAATTAAAAATCGATGACGAGGTAAACCAGCGCCACCTTATTCTTGCATATCGCAATGGAAACGAGTGACAATCACCGGTCTACATCAAGTGCAAGTTTACAGCAGGCCGTACCACATCAGTCATGTGCGGCGAGCCCCACCTGCAGCAATCAGTAACGTGGAACCAGTGAACCTTCGGAGTCGCGATCGGTCAGTGACAACAATGTTTGTGAAAGTTCAGAAGCTAGTGAGAATGAGGTGAAAGATCTAGAAGAATTGCGATCGGAGTGTCCACGAAGGGTCTTGCGACTTCCGACGAGATTGGAAGACTACGTCTGTGGGAGAACCTCAATTCGTAATGACTGTCAAGTTTTCCCATCTGCTATGAGAACATTTGTTTGTATGTCTGGAGGGAGGGGGGTGCGTGTGGAATAAAAACATAAATTAATTAAATAATCATCGGTGAAAAAATATCAGTTTATTTTAATTTATTGATCGCGAAGTTATAGATTAGTTTATAAATAGTGCGGGCAGTACAGTTTTAATATATTATTTGTTTTTTATTCAGTCCCACAAAATATAAGTTTTAAAAAAATAATTCTGAGACTTAATTATTTGAGATTTAATTTTCTAAAATTTAAAATGAAGACAACATTTTAATTTCTGAAACTTAATTTACAAGACTTATTTGTCTTGCTCCGGGGCACTTTATTCGATAGTAAGTAAAAATCATTGAGTTGAGTAAATTTGAATCAATCATGAACGACTTACGAATAACTTACGAAAAAATGCGTTTTTGTATTCGGTTTATCCGTATACATATACATAAATGTATATTTTTATCACGCATCTTTATGGCATCCAGACGTTTTTCGGAATCCATAATTTATGTATTTTTGAATAGGCCTCGTTAATCATTATATAGATCAATATAATAACCAACGGTTGCTCAAGGTCATTCAATGTCGTTAACGGTCAAAAATCTAATTTTACCAGTTTCACTCTTGGAAACTTACATATTATGATGGATCTTAGTTACAGATGTAGGTATATTAATAAAGGTTACTCAAGGTCATCAAAAAGCAAGTCCAAAAAATTTGAATTAAAGCTTTCTCGATCGAAAGTGTGAAATCGAAGTTGAATTTGAATCATACAGTCATGATATTAGCTAAAGTTGATTTAATATCATTTATGGGCATTCTATACCATAGTCGTTATTTCAAAATCGTAGTTTTATTTTCAAGTTGTTGAATAATCAAAGAAAATACGATTTATTTTCTAAAAATGTTCACTGTAAAATACTGATGCTTTTATACCACTGTACTTTATTTAGTATGGAAATCTCACCATAACATAATAATTTTAGCATAATATGCTATTCGAAGTAAAATACTGATTTTTGATGGCAATAGATTGGATGCGGCGCAGTTGCGGGACTCCGGTGTTTGGAACGCGGAAACACTTGGACGGGGAGAGAGGGACACAAAAAGAGCTCACATACTTTTGATTCTCTCGGTGATCGCCTGGCAGAACGTGGTCTCAGTCTGTATGCACACACTTAACTTACAGTGGTTTAAAAACCAGTGTCCGTCGGTCACTCTTAATGCTGCTGTTACGTCGCCACTGAAATTTACGTGACCCGGGATATCGGTTAGATTTATTAAGAATCCTTTCTCATCAGTTTCGCCATTATCACTTAGAGCGACTGATTGGACGGTTTTGACGCTCGTGAGATTATCTTTGATCATTTCGTTGTAGTTTTGATCGCCCGTTTTACACTTCGATCAGCATCAAACATTCATTTAACACTCTTTCTATATTATTTACAACTTTGAGATACGTTTCAATTTGTCTGAGACTCCAGTGAGACTGGCCAGTCAAATGACTGCAGACTGTTTTGATTTTGCGGTAGTATTCCTTGAGATAAGATTCGATTCTCGCGTTTATTCTCACAGATGTCACGACAGAATTTATAAAATAAATCGATTTATTAATTTTATTATCTCAAAACATTTACATTCAAATTCTTTCAAAAACTCTCACTATCATTGATTCGATAAAACAAATTGAAGTTTTTAATAATTATTTTTACAATTTTCACCAAAATCAACAAATCGTTTATTTTCTAATAAAATCAATATGTAACGCTTTTTATTTAATTTGGCAAAAAATGCCTTTTTTTATTTAATTCTTTTTTTGCTTTTATTAATTAATTTCCAACTAAATATTTTACGAATAATAACTCAAATAATAATACCAATATTCACATTAACTGCAATCGCACTCTGTCTATGACGTAAAACCGTTTAAATTGAGACAAATTAATCAAACATGTCGACTCCATTTTTTGGTATTCTCACAAATTTGAATAAATCAATCAACAAATTAATACTTTTCGGCAATGTTCCTTAAAATTTGAAATAGAGAACGTTTGATCTGACAAATGAGATAAAAAAACAAATGAGATAATCGATGGGAGGAATGAGTTATGAGATGAAACTGTCACTGTTTTCATGGCATTCAAACTGATTTGTTTTACAATTTAAATTTTGCGATTCATTAATTTCTTCTCAATTTATCAAATCTGCCTTTTTAAAACGTCTGAGACGAGCTGCTATCCAGTAATGCATCAGAACAAAATCCATGGTTTTGGCATTGCTCTATCCCTTTTTCCTTTTTTTTTCTGACGTCTGATCCCGCAAGCCAGTCACATCAACAAGGCCTGAGTCAGTTCACCCGATCATCCCGGTGAGTTTGGCCGTTCGAACTCCCCCACGACGAGCGAATCAAACATTGATCTAAAAAAGAGAAAATGCGTTGTCAATCACTCACAACTGAGAATATTAATCATTTTTTAATATTTTAACTGTTATTGGCAAAAGTTTGAACTTATAATTGATTTCTGAAAATTAGAAAGATATCTTTTACTTATCTCTTACACAGCATATCTTTTCTTTTTTCTATCAAGTTTATCCTCAAAAGACTTCATGAAATTGGAAAGTTTGGAAAGTTCTTTCAGTACTTGTTTGTACATTACCTCAATCACAGAGTCAAAATTATTATCCTATAATTTTTCACGCAAATCAATAGTTTTGTCGATAGACACATTCCAAAATAAACTGGGGACATTAAATGAGTCACCTTTAAGAATCTGAATGGTTGGTTTCATTTTATGTCCCTAACTAATTTATGAATGTGAACATCGACAAAACTATTTATGCATGTGAAAAATTATAGGATGATAATGAAAAACAGATTTTCATCATTAACTAGTGCAAACAACAAAATTAGTATCCATTCTAATAAATGCTTCTAGCATTGTCATCTTAATGTTCTTAATAATTAGATCCTTTCTTATAGATTTTGAAAACAATTTAAAAAAAACATGATATTTATCAAAACGTATATGATTTTCCAAAGCCATATTATTTTATTATATTAAATATTTTCTAATATATAAATCTATTTTCTAATATATTAAATATTCATTAAATAATTATTTTTTTCAAGTCTTCATATCACTTTTTCATAAACTTTGTTACATGTTAAATATTTTCCAATATTTTGAAAAACATTTAATAAAAATATTTATTAAATAAAATCTTTAACATGAAAAAATACGTATGTATTTTTGTTTAGATAATATCTATTAAGAAAGTATTTGTGTTGAAAAATAAATTTTGCAGATTTGTTATTAGTTGTTACAAGCTATCCGGGCAATGATAGGCGATTTAAAAAATTAGAGAAAAAGTTCAAGATGATTACAAAAATCCAGGGTTTTTTGGATCCATCCCCGTATCTTCTTTTTTTGTTGACGGATGTTCCGTTAAATATAGATATGAAATTGGATGAAAAGAAAGCAACTTGAAGTAGTACTGCAAATCTTGGATAATTCATTCAGATTAACCAGACGATCTGCATACAGCCAACTGATTAAATTTAAATATTACGAAGGACAGACTATCGACGATTACGTTTCCCAAGTAAAGATGCTGGCGTTGAAAATCGACGATCTGACCAAGGCAGCCTTTATGACTGGATTGCCGTTCGAGTTGCAATTGAATTTAGAGCAAACCGGTGATCAAAATTTAACCAAAATGGTTGAATATAGTCGCAAGTATTTAGGAATTTAAAAGTGTGTACCACAAAGTTCAATGTAAGCGGTACAAAATGGAAGTGAGGGCAAAATCGTTTCTAAAGAACGAGGGGAGTTCAACGGCGGTAGAAGGAGCTCCTTTACAAAGCCCGCATGCCACATGACAAAAATCTAGTACAAACAAGGGTGAAACGTTATGGAAATTCTCAGTGGCAATCCAGTAAACAAATAATTTGCTATAAAGGTAAGCAACTTGGGCATATAGCAAAATATTGCAAGTCGGGAAACGGACAGGGGAGTTTGTAGGCTCCGGCTATCTCCCTTTGACATTTCCGGTGCTTCCAACCATGACTGTAATTGTTAACAACAAATCGGTTACAGCGTTGATAGATTCGGGTTGCTCGAAAACTGTTGTTTTGAAGTGTTTGATCAAAGGAAGCTCCTTACGGTCGTATGGGCAATGAATTGTTTTGGTAAATGGCGATGATATTTGTGCGGGGATTAGTTACGTGGAATGTACTTGTTTTATACCGTACTATTAATCGACCAAATTGCAACGGAATAATAGAGAGAAATCACAGGACAATCAAGAGAATCGCGTCTTGATCGAATATCAGTATCCTCGAAGCCTTATGATAGTATAACAATACACCGTCCGACAGAAAGGAGATACCTAGTTCAGCACTTTACAAGTACGTTCCAGTCTATTTGGAGATGTTCGATAGAATTGGAAGGAAGCCAGTTTACAATAAGCTAAAGACAGCCTTCGTAGAGCAACAGTTACTCTGGGCTAAACCTGAAAATAGAATGCCATGTACAAAACAATTGGGAAGAGGCGTTGTCGTTATGAGATTGAATCAAAGAAATTGTGATGGTTTTTACGGTTTACGGTATATAGCAGATATTCGACCAAGACAACCAGACCTGCCGCGAAAGTCGTACTCGGATTACATATTGGATAATTAAAACGAATCAGCTTCGAGTGGCAAGCAAAGGGAATCGGGAATCAGCTACAGACCTCAAAGAGAAAGACGAAAGCCGAATTATTTGAACGAGTATATAGTGGATAAAGATTCTAGTGACGAAGAATCTGGTGGGAGTGTTACGTGTTAAATATTTTACAATATTTTGAAAAACATTTAATGCAAATATTTTTAATAGATATTATTTAAACAAAAATACATCCGTATTTTTTCATGTTAAATATTTCATTTCATAAAAGTCTTTGTTTTGAAAAATATATTTTTGCAGAATTGTTATTCGTTGTTACGAACTTTTATCGTGCTTTTTTTACGACATCAACATTTTCAAATATCCTTTTAAAAAAAAGCTTGAAACTCTAATAGATTAAAAAATATGTATTTTGGTGTTCAGAAAATAGTTAATGACTAGAAATTTAATAAATATTTACATTAAGTCAAATAAGTCGTTGTCGAGTTAAAGCCAAAAATCAAATAACACAAAATATTTATTTATCATTGTGGCGACACTGACAAAAAACGATTAAAAAATTAATTTAAAAACTAATTAAAAAAAATAAACACTTTTTTAGATATTCACAATTTCGAATGTCAATGTGATCCCACCAGAAATGGCGATGAATTTTTATTGCAATGGAACACTAAAATTCAAATTGTTAAGGAATGCAACAAACGACTGATTCAAACAAATTGTTTATTTCGAATATTTGAAAAATATTATTACATCCTCACCAGAAGTCAGCTCCCCATTTCGCAGTCGCTGTGCCACGGTGGTTCTTTTCTCTCTCAATCGCTTCTGCGTTGCTCGTTGCGACCTATTTGGTCTATAATCTATTCAACATTCGACTCCTCATCAAGTACTTCGCTCTCGTCTTCACTGCTTTCTAAATCATCAATAAGCTCGTTTTTGGAATTATTTTGATCATCAAATCGTTTTCTAATATTCTGGATATGTCTTAGAACTCCATCTACTTCATATTTATTGTGACTAATTTTTTTGTGATTATACCCCGACCCATTGACTTGTACATCGAACATGTTGACTCGGCTTAACATGCACTTTCTCTCTTACTTCAAACATACTACAGTCGTCACTCGTCGGTTCCACGTTTACTTTTTCACCTAAATAATATATCACTTTGCGATTTAATTCCATCTTTTCTTCTTTTAGGACCAATATTATACAAATACACAGCTTCAGCAATATCGATCTCTCCGCTATTCTTTTTATCTTACGGTGACATTTCTCTACGATACCGTTCGTACTCGGTCTATGAGCACATCGATAGTTTGTCTTGACGCTCCATTTAATACTTAATTGTTTGAATTTGTCACCTGTTAAAACTCCTCCATTGTCGACAAGGATTTCTATGGGAGCTCCATGCTTCATAAATAACTCATTGAGAATTTTTATTACATTGTCGGCTCCTTCAGTTTTTACTTCTCTCTAGATTGAGAATCTACTGGGTCCACAATCGATTACTGAGAGTTATACTCTGTTCTTGTAATTTGTGTGATCTATAGCCAATCTTTCCTTACATTTTTCTACCGATAATGACTCCTTTGATATTGTTGTAGAAGCGGGATCAATACTACTACACCGTTGACAGTTTCGAACAACACTCTCCATATACCCTTTCAGCACTTCAATACTTTCTTTTTCTGCTATCAAACGACTTTTCTCGATCCCAAAATGATGTCGCTTGTGACTCATTTTTGTCTCATTTAAATTTCTCTCTTGTTGAACACTACAGCATTTTCTTTCTGTCCATTTTTGGTACTTTAGTTAAGACATCTGCCTCGTTTAATTCCGAGCAAACCCAATCACACTCCCAGTCTATTTTGAATTCGTTTAATATACTGTCTATCATAACCAAACGTCTCCTGAACAATATCTCACTCATTCCAGTTACTTTTATTCTGCTTTTCCTTGTCCTCAACGATGCGAGCCACCCGTGAACTATAACTGAATCTGTAACAATTAATAACTTCTTCACATTCAACTTTAAAGCCAAATTAATTCCTTTCATAATCGCTTCAAGTTAAGCTATGCTTATATGTGCATAGTCATTTTCTTGTCTTAACCAACTTCTATCTTCAATCACATGGTCTCCAATCTGCAACACACATCCGATGACAATAGACCTTGCATTGCACCATATCGTACATTTTTTGCTCATATCCCCATTCCAACGACCTCGTACTGAATCTGAATCACTAACACGATCTATCACTTCACGAATGAAATTAACAGACTCCTCATTCACCGGTTCGTTACATTGTAATCCTTTATACGACCGTTTTATGTAGCTACACGCTACACATAACCAATTTCCAGTCAGGTAGTGGCCGACTAATTTTCCATACATCGAATATACACCTCTTCTAGTGATCTTATTTGAGACATTTGAAGGCAAAAGATTACTCCTCGACCAGTTTAATTCTCCGTCACATTGAGACAATTGAAGTCCATGAACTCTCGCTCCGTTTAGTTCCTCTGGATCTTTACAATGCAGACCGTACTTTGATAAATGATTCCGTACTTCTTCTACACTCACTATGTCTTCGTTTACAATGATATCGTCAACATAATGACGAGTTCCACAGCGAACTCTTAATCAATAGACAAAACCTTTCCTAAAATAATGGACATTATTTTTGAAGCGGATGCTAGACCAAATCCTAGTCTTGTAAACTCGTAAAATTTTCCATTCATTAGCACTCTCTGATATTTCCACAAAGTTGAATCTACTCCGATTTGTAAATACGATAACTTTCAGGTTGATAACTTTACAGTTCTTTGGTATACTTCTTCACTCGCGAAGGTCGTCATCCACTGATACTGCATCAAAAGTATGAGAACTGATAAACTGATTCAACTCTCGATAATCCATGACAGACCTTACTTTACCCTTTTTTTCTTGTTTGACCGCAAGCAAAGGTATAATTCCTTCTCCATTACTATTTGAACTTTTCTTTAACCAACTCTGTAGCACTTCGTGAAACTTTATTCTGGTGTCTTTATCCATATGATAATTCACAACTTTATTTGCCAACTGAGGCTTTATATATTTCAATTTCCAATTTACTTTCCAGCTCCTTCCAGTAAATTTCGCAGTAAAATCAATATCATTTATTTCAAGATTCGTCTGTTTTACACCATTCGACTGTGTTGCACCACTGTGAAATACTTCTTTGCTCCACAAAACATGACCTTTACTATCAATTTAATTTCTCCTCCTTTATCGCATTATCGCATCCATACCAATAATAACATCTACATCTTTAACTAAATCGCTCATAACTAAACACTTTAATCTCAATTTCACATTAGGCTCTGACTCAATCTCTATCTCACATTCTTCAAGCACAGTTACTTCACTTAACACATAGATTAGACTCAATCATCTTCTCTCTACTCAACTCATATCTTCCAATACTCACATCACTCCCACTGTCAATAAATGCATTAACCCACTTTCCAGTCAACTTCACTATCATCCGCATAGGCACCTTTCTCTGCGTACAAGAATAGGCGGTGTCAACTATTCTTGGTTTGAGTTTAAATAATTCTTCTTTTTACATTTGTTCGCCTTGTGCCCCCCTTTTCCGCAGCTAAAACATTTAATTATCTTAATTGATGTACAGTACTTGGCTATATGACCGAGCTTCCCACACGCAAAACACTTCAACATAAAAGTTTTTTGGCGCCTCTTATCCGCCTCATAGAGTTCGTCATTGGGCTTTTGCGACACTTTATAAGAATTATCTCGTCACAAGTGAATTCCATCGCCCCCTGATAAAGCTCTATAACTCGCATATGCCGAAACTTTGCTTCTCATCCAATAAATTATGATCCTGGTCTTTTCCACTAACTTACTTTGTGATATCTTGTCTGATTCTGTTGATGTTTTACATTTGACTCGGACATCTTCGGCTAAACAACTTAAAAAACATTTAAATTATTGGGTTCTTGATCAAACGACATTGTCATTAACACAAAATTTTATTTCTACCACAATTTGAGTTTTTTAAACAAATATTTTCGAGGAACTTTTGCACTTTCTTTTTACACAAACCATTATGAATAAGAATTGATGTAAATATAAATATGGTTATTGTATTTTTTTACGAATTAAAATTCTATACTTTTTTTAATAAAAAATTATAGTGAATTAATATTTTGTCACAAAAATTTTGTTGCGTCTTTTATTAAATTTCAATTTTATTGTACCTTCAAATTTACCTGTTTTTCAATTAAATTTCCCAATTCTATTCAATATCATTTTTCATTTCACTTTCATAATAGTTTTAAAATTACTTTGCATTTTATAAAATAATATTTTGAAAATAAAATTTAAAATCGCAATTTCGTTTAATTTAACAACTTTTAAATTGCTCCTTTTCTTACATGAAAAAATAAAATTAGATTTTCATTAATAATTATGTTTTCCAAAATAAAATTAAAATCGCATTATCACTTAAGTCGATTTAATTGTTTTACAATTTTGATTCCAATTAAAATTTCCAAACAAAATTATAATTACATTTTTAATTTATTTCAATTTAATCGTGTAAAATAAAGTTACAAAAAATAGTTTAGTTTACTTTCATTTCGCAAATAAAATATTAAACTTTATATTATTTTTGATTTTATTTCAATTAATTATTTTCATCAAACTTGAAATTAACTTTTTTACTTTATAATAAATCTTTGCATAAATCTTTTAATAAACCTACCGTAAAATTTATTTTATTTCTTACATAAATTAATTTTTACATTAAATTTCTGAAAATCTTATTTTANCATATCTATAACAATATTTTACGGAATGTAATTGTTTAATTATTAATTTGATAAGATTGTAAATTCAAAAATTTTATTAACTAAACAACGCTCCCAACATAATTATTTGTTCATTAATTGGGAACTGTGATAATATGCATAATCGCCTAATATCTTCGGCTAGATCTTCCACCGTTTCATCTTTCTGCAAACGTTCTTGACCGCAATTCTAAAAAGAAATCGACATTATCCTTCCCATAAATTTTTACCATGGTAGCTTCGACCTCTGCCATCTCATTTTGACTCTCTTTGAGTAGATTTTGCCAGGCTCTAAATACCAGCTTGTCGAATAACAGTGGGAATGCATCGACCAAATTCTCGCCAGTCTTCTCTGCTACGATCTTCGCCCTCTCGAACAATCTGTGCACATCTTCATCGACTTTGAATATCTTGATCATCTTCAATAACGTCTTCATGCCGCGATAGCTTGTGATCCCACCAGAAATAAGGTACTGCTAAAACGATGATGAATTGTTATTGCAATATAACACTAAAATTCAAATTGTTAACTGATTCAAACAAATTGTTTATTTCGAATATTTGAACAACATTATTACAGTCAATAATGTTTATGTTAATACATTTTGAAAGAATCTTTATCGTTTTTCTTTATTGTTAACTTTTATCCGTCAATCTAGGGCTTTGCGAAACGGCAACCGCTACAGTAGGGGTTCAATAAAAAATCTTCGTGAGTCTACTGGCCATACATTCGGATCATCGACCGACGAGCGAGTGTTACTAATCGTCATTCCGAGCGGCGGCGACTGCAACAGAGCCGGAGAGACGGGACAGGAATGTGACACCTATAGACACGACAAATGGTGGCTATCGGGCCCTACCGGTTCTTGGCGCAAACTCAACAGATCGATCAATTTCCTAACCCGACAACTTCCTGTACAATAAAGGGACCCTGGCCACCATCGCTTGGCCCGGGGGGCAGCATCTCAGTCATTGTCTTGCAAATCTTCCAAATCGTTACCTCCATATGCTATACACCATTCTCAACGACCAGGTAGTTTTTGGATATTATCGGCGTAGAAGATTGAAATCTTACAAGCAGTCCAACTTTCAATGTCAGCTTGAATGACTTTTGCACATATGAAGCTTTACAACTTAACTTGTACTTTACTTACATCCAACAACCTACACTTTTTCATGCACGTTAGAATTCTTTCCGTAGTCTATAGTGTATTAGTGGTTCATGGACAAAACATCATTCAGATTGACAATCACTGGGACAAAACTTCACTAAGACTTCTTTACAGGCCAATTGAATTAAAATGACGTAAAAAATTTTCATTACATGCTAGTGTAACCAGAAGTTTTATCAGAATTTTTTAATTTAAAAAATCGAAAAGAATTAACGAGTGAAAATGAAAACCAACTTTTAATTTACGTGGGCCTTGAATATTTAAGAGTCAGAGTCGTGAAGAAGGAAGTTGTAATACCATGAATGTACTTTACATATACGAGAAATTAGATTGTCGTAGAACCACCAGTACGTATCAATGGCTTATGTTCACAAAAAGCAAAAGCAAACGTTGATATTGCAATGATGAAAGAGAATTCAACATTGCTGGGTGCGACTCCTATAAAAGTGATTGGGACATTATTGGCTGAATTAGACATGTTCTAACTGAATCATAATTGAAACAGACGCTGAATTGACATAAAGATCAAGTTTTTTTCATTTCGTTTCATATTAATATACCTCTCTTTTTGATTCTTTTATCTTTGGTTATTTTCTTTACTAATTCGCCGGGCTCAGTTTCACATGATTCATCGTTGGAAACAATTTGAATTTGGATTTAACGTTAACGTTATAAATAATGTTCGGTAATGCCATGCCAAAAAAATTTGTATCTATGTTGTTGAGAAAACTTGTCAACTTTAAATATTTTATGCTAAATATTATACTATATTATAAAATATATATTATATATTACTAAATATTTTATTTTACGAGGAATAAAAAACTCAGGGTTTCAGAGTTTTATTGTAATATCTAAATTATAATGTTTGAACTATTTTGATATCTTAAAGTGACAATTAAAACTTAATTATCTCATTTCAGAACCTCAGGATGTTCCTGCTTCTAAGAATTATAATAAATTGAAAAAGGAAAATGAAAATCACAAAAAAGAGATTCAGCAGTTAAAATCTGAAAATGACAATTATAAATTAGATTATAGTAAGGTAAATGGCGAAAACCAAAAATTACAGAAGGAAAAACGCTCTTTACGCGGAGCTCTTCGCAAAGAGAAAGAAACTGCTTCCTTAATGTCTAAAGAAAATAATGAAGTAAAGCGAAAAAATGTTAAACTATTGAAAAAGAATCGAAATCTTACACTGGGTTTATTTGCAGTTTCAATTTTGGTTGTATTTTATATTTTATATTTGATTTTTTCACATTTGACGCAAGTACTCAAGCCATATCAGCAATTATTTTGTAAAGACTTTTTATGATATTATTTAATGGACTTATTTTATACTTGGATTTCACTTTCTTTAATTATTCTATGAACAAACATATTTTTAAGTCATAATTTCATCTACTATTACGGTAAAGGTAAGGGGTTTATAGTCAGTTTGTGTTATGGTTAGGGTTAGAGTTAAGATTACGATTATTTTTTGAAGATTAAATTTTGAGTGATCTTTTGCGAAGGATTCAGTTAGGGTTAGGGTAGTGACTAGGATTAGCTTAAAGTTATAATATTGTTTTATTAGAGGAAATCATACACTTTCGAAAGTCCAAGGTTAAATATTAATCCAGAAATCTTGATATTACATTTTATTGAATGAAGATTAACATGATCGCCGAATTATTGGTGTGGTTCCTTGGAAGCAGCTCACAATGCACTAGATCTTTCTAATCCCATGAAATAGACAGCAAAATCTCTAAAGAAAATCGGCAAATACTGTATTTTCACGCATGTACCTGCGGGAAATATGTGACTTTAACTATGCCTTATGCCACTCGCTGGGTATATAAGTGGACGGGGTTTCCTAAAAATACGTTGCACAATATAAACTAACATTTCATGATGATAATCAACGGCTTATGTGTGATTTAACCACCCTAAATACCCTAGGTGAGAAAAAAATTATGCGTCAAAATAAGTTACTTATTTGCCAATCCAATATAAAGACTCCAGTTGCATTTGGAAAATTAATTATAATTGCGATAATATGAACCCTGTGTCGAGTGAAACAATCTATTTCTAAAAGGAAATTGACTATTTCATCGTTGTAATATCAGCTTTTATGTGTTATTTTTTATTATAAATATTATTTTCCTGTCTCAAAATAATGGTAAATTAAAATTACTGAAATTCTTTGTAATCAATTGTAACTTAGGAAAATTTTTTTTATTAATTATTTTTTTTAGAAAAGCTAATCAAAAACTATGATTTTATAAAAATGTTGTAAAATATTAACGTGACCATTTTTGGTAGTAGAGCGTTATGTAGGTATTTAGGA
>MQRK01147244.1:0-10992 GCA_001938485.1 Girardia tigrina | reverse complement strand
TATATACCAAAAAAAGCGCCGGATTTAATTAAAAAACATTTATTTTTTCAATTAAGCAAGCCTTTTTATTTCAACATTACGAAAAATAGTTACGATTAAACGTGAAATACAACATCTGACATGTGCCACCACAAAACGTCTGACATAGGGTTATTCTTTTGTTAAAATTTTGAATTAACCTTTTCGCATAAATGTGACTGTATTTCTCAAGTAACGAATCTTATTTCCTCTTTGAGACGTTCAACTGTTTCAAGGTTCTTCAAATACACATTTTTCTTCAGATAATCCCAAAGAAAAAAGTTTATCTGTCTTGAATCGCACGATCTGGTGGCCAATGTTGCTCGCCATATAAAGAAATAGCATGGCCAGGAAGCTTAGACTGCAGTAATAGTATTGTTTCGCTTGCTGTGTGGCAGGTCGAATCGAAAAATATGTCCCCCACATAAATTATATCTAATTATGGCCACAAAAAGTTCGTTAACGTTTCGTGATAGCACATACCATTAACATTTAGTTCACTTCCAGCTGTATTTTCAAAGAAAATCATTCCACCAGTGCGAAATGCGCACCAAACGGTTACTCGCAGTGAATGCATTGGTTGACCATGTATCACATGAGGATTTTCAGCACCCCAAATCCGCTAGTTTTGCTTATTTAAGTATTCGTCGAGTCAAAAATGTGTCTCATCTAAAAAATAATTTTCTTCGAAAAATTCGCATTAATTTGATGATGTTCCAATGCCCAATCAACAAATCCTCGGCGGTCTTCATGGTCCTTTGATTTGTTTTCTTGCACCAAATTAATGTTTTATGAGCGCAAATGCAGGTCTTTTACCAAAATTCTTTGCACTGTCCAGGGTTCGGCGTTCGTGGTGCTGTGTCCATGTTTAAAAGTTGAGAGCAACTTTTGGATCTTCTAGTATGCAAGATGTATTTTCTCTTATACGAAAAAAATATTTGGAGAGGTTAGCGAGTAATATAGTGGTTAGTTTGGAAAGGCTGATGGAAAGGTATTATCAGGGACCATTGGATAATGCGTCACTCATCAACTCAAAAGAAACAAAATCCC
The DNA here is from genome assembly GCA_001938485.1 of Girardia tigrina. NCBI lineage: Eukaryota > Metazoa > Platyhelminthes > Tricladida > Dugesiidae > Girardia > Girardia tigrina. The sequence goes on along the minus strand of MQRK01147244.1, from coordinate 9,924 downwards.
CATCGAAAGAATCTTCAACAACATAGTTCGATATAATGCACAAGTACAATTGTTGAAGGTAAAAAATGTGAGTTTGTCAACTTTTCAAGAACATGTGAGAGTTCAACAACATGTCCTGTGGAAAGGCACTGAATCGGACTTACTGTAGCAACCGAAAAACAAAATTAAAGGTAAACATACATTTGTTGGCAAAACTAATACTTGTAAACAAGAGGATCTTTCTTATCACATTTCACAGCAACTTGTCGCAACCAAGTAAAATTAAAATGATTTATTCATATTGCAAATTGTATCCGAAAAGATCTTCCGTGAGGCCACAGTGAAATACAGCAACTTCCTTCTTTATAATACAATCACAATTAAGTACCATTGTGTTCTTCAAGGAAATAAACATTGATAAAAGATTGTCGATATGAGCCAGTGCGGAATGATGAATGAGTAAAAGATAATCTGTGCAATAGTTAAAATTTCTCTCGAATTCTCAAGACAATAATAAATACTTCCAAACAACAGGGGGACACCGACGGTAAGTATCAAGAAGGGATATTAAATAAGTTACAACTACAAGCCTTTTCACTAGACAGATATCGGTTTATTGTCTATTTTTATTACCAGTTCATTAAAGTTGTGGTAGTTTAATTATATTTTTGTATGTTATTTTGTCGGTCATTCCTTGCTGATTAAAATTCTGTCTGTTATAACACGAGATTCATCTGATAAACGCTACGGCGATGTTAAATTGGAAATGCTGACTTATTAAATAAACAAATAAGGTAGAATCATGACCGATAAATATCAGCATGGAAAACTCTAAATTAGCGAGCAAGGGGTAGTTGACTTTGAAGACGTAAAAATGGGCACAAAACTGAGGTTACTATGAATTTGAAAAACCTGACATTGAAAGTATAAAAAATAAAAGACATATGAATGTATGAACAATCATTTATTGTTTAGATTAAAGAGAACTGAAACTAAAAGATAATCGTAAGCACACAACTTCTTAGAGCGTTTAACTAAATGAAATGGAACAATATCACGTCTGTAGTTCCCTTAGATGTTTGATGCCGAATGCGCACTACAATCTCAGTACCAGCGAATTTTATTTCTATCTATAAATGGCTGGGTAACAAGCTGAAAGATAGTTGTGTCAGGAATAGTGGATTGAAATTATATCACTTGAACGAGTAATTCCTAGTAAGTACAAGCCACTAACTTGTGCTGATTATGCCCCTCCCCTGTTGCTACTACCGACTGTAAGCATTTCAAAAGCTATTGAGAGAGACTCTATGTCACATTATCATCCATAACTTACACAGCAGCAATATGCACGTCCGGTGTTGAGAGCGGACCTCGGACATCGGACGCGTCAAAATTCAGTAAACTACTAAAACCAAATATAACGTGATGAAACATGACTTCTGAAAGCTACGTAAAGCCTCTCAAGGCTCTGTTGCTACGTTAGGCTTCATTTGTATTCAAAGAAAATCATAGTTCTCCAAGGACCTTCGTTAAGAGCTGCATGTTGATAATAAAAAAGTCATAAAAATAAAAAAGTCACGCTTTTCAATGTGAAATTGCGGACGAACCAGAGTGAACCCATTATCAATAAATTACTAATTTATTTTAGCTTTTATTTTATGATGATGTGAGGCTTAAATATTATTTCGTGAATTGCAATTACTCAAAAATTCACACAAAGATCTTCTATTGATATTTCACCTACTGCCTTATGTGCTATACACACTTATACTTATATTATTCGTATACGGAAACTTACCGCTCTCCTTTCGTAAATGCAATGCATGCGATGTCACAGCTTCATTGAAGAAACTGCCGTCTTCTAACATCTCTCTAAACGAATTTAAGAAGAGGGTCAGAATGATATTGTTAAACATTGGAAAAATGTAAATGTGATATTAAAATTGACACTATCAAGATTGTGTGTGAATTTGGACATTTATTGGGAGAGAGTGTCGTGTGAAGCGTTGATAATTATGTAACGTTGTCCTAAAATCAATGTTCAATCGGCAGCCTCAACCAGTATATTGAGAATTTTTCGTTTAACATGATTTCATGCAATCGATCACATAATAGACAATTTGCGTTTATATACAGATAAATCAATAAATCACTCAGTTATAACGACGATGGCATTTGATCCGTCGTAATACATTGTCCTGAAAACATTCTCGGAAATAGATGAGATTTAATTTTAATGAACAATTGACAATATTTAATTTCACTTTTTTAGAATAATTGTGCTACTAGATGTAGCACAAAAGAAAAGAATATATCGAATAAACCAATGTTTCGACATTTTATGTTCAATTTATAAAATATATTTAATATTTGTCTAAAGTGTGTTTGTTTGTTTGTCGGTCACGCTTTTCAATGTGAAATTGCGGACGAGCCAGAGTGAATCCATTTAAGATTGTAGTCAATCTGGATAGCCAGGATCAAAACAATTTGGTCGGTACAGCGCCTTCGCCGAAAGACGCCCGTAAGTCAATGAAATCGATCGAAAACCGTACAAGTCGTTAAATGGTTAAATTAACACCGATTTCGAATAATGACGATTTTGATGATTCCTACACGGAATTTCGTGAAAAGAAATATAAAAATGCTAATAAAATACTAATTTATTTGATAAATGATGAATTCTATCACTTGTTCACTAATTATTTTGCAAAAAATCAGTTTAGTAAAAATTACAAAATTTCGTTTTTCGTTATTAAGAAATAATATCAACAAATAAAATGCAAAATTGCGGAGTAACTGGAGTGAATCTACTTAAGTTCATGGTCAATCTTGATAACCCGCATCAATACAATTCTGTCGATACAGCGCCTTCGCCGAAAGACGCCTGGAAAGCGATGAAATCGATCGAAAACCGTACAAGTCGTTTAATGGTTAATTTGACACCGATTTCGAATAATGACGATCTTAACGATTCCTGCACGGAATTTCATGAAAGTTTTTATAAAATTATCAATAAATTACTAATTTATTTGATAAATGACGATTTTTATCAATTATTTACTAATTATATTTCTAAAAATCAATTTAGGTTAAATTTGCAAAATTTCGTTATCATCTGATTCACGGTTTGTCAGTCAAGCTCAAATTTTACTATGATCACATATATGCAGTGGCGGATTTAGATTTTGGTGCGTGGGGGGAGAGAAAACTTTCATGGGGCGCCAAAAAGAATAAAGGTAGTACTAGCCCTACTAATTTTAATATTGAGTAAATACTATAATATACACGATTTGTACGCTCCCCGCTATCTTGTTCCCTGAAACAAAGCATCAGCAGCAATATGTTGCAGTGTACACGTTAATAATACATACCAAACCAATCCATTTAAGTTCTTCTGCATCACAGACCTTGTGTCAGTGTTAAGGATGAAACTTGATCATAATGCAGCTAATTCTTGTACACAAAACTACACATTTATAAAAGTCATCTTGCGGGCGCCATTTAGAATCCAACAAGGGTGTGGGGGGCGGCAGTCTGCCCCCCCAGTCCTATAGCTAAATGCACCACTGCATATATGCTGATAAAATGCGAAATAGTGGAGGAAAAGTGAATGAAACCGCGTAAAGTTGAGATAGCTCTGCATAGTTCGCATCGAGACGGTTCTGTCTGTACAGTGCCTTTGCCGAAAGGCACTGGGAGCCGATTTATTTGACTACCTGTTAAATTCACACGGAATTCAAAACAAATATAATAATTACGATTTAGAAATCAAAACAGAAACTTTCAAAGTCGAAAATTCAGCTCCCCCGTCATATATGACGGGTCTTTTTCTAGTAAAATTATATTTATTCACATTTTAGCAATATCAAGATAAAATAAACTTACTTGATGCATCAATTAATGATAAATTACGTTTGCTTATAGTAACAAATAATTGTTTTTTATCAATATTCTCTATTCCGATAACCCAACAGTCTGATTGGAGTTTCACAGCCATCTCTTTGATGGGATTACTGTTGATTTTATTGCTAAACATGAATAAACAAATGCATAAACTTCATGAAAACACAGAGTCTCCTACTGTCTTTTGTATTCTTCTCTGATTTCATTCATTACATGTATGGTATCGGTCCCTACTAACGGAGCAAATTCAGGCTTCCATTGCCTATATGGAAATAGCGTACACTTAACCGACAGTGAATCAGGATTCCAATATAAATATCTGTATGGAGTGTCTGATGTACTGAATAATTATGTATATAATAATGTATTACAATGTAAAAGCGTTTTACAGTTTAGCACTCTTCTGTGATAATATACTTGTCAATTTTGTCAATTCCGGTCCCAAGCTTTTATCAATGCTCATGTATGCCTCATTTGAATACACTTGGTCTAACAATTTGGAAAATGAAGTTACTTTAAAAACAAATTATTATTAATAAAAATTTCAATAAAAATATCCTGAAATGAGAAAAAGGTTTATTCAATTATATGATTAGTCAATTTAACATATTCCAAAATGTATTTTTAACTTATATACAGTACGGGAAAAATTAATAGTCACGCCCATAAAATTTTAGGTTTTTTACAGAAACCTTTGCTTAAATGTTTCAAATTCGCATGCGCATATAAAATTTCTTACTTTTACAAGGAAAGAGATATTAAATTACAGTAACAACTATTTAATACTTTTTATTTCCAAGATTTAAAAGAAATTTACATAATGAATATCCGTTTGATAAATAATACATTAAAGTCAAAATTTGGTATTACCACTTTTTACTGCAATAATGACTTGCACCCGCTGTGGCATTGACTCAATCAACTTTCGACGGGTATCCGTAATAGAAATATCCTTGATCCAAGCAGATAAGGGAAAAGTGAAGAGTCCTTCTTTAGTGGACATTGTTTCCTTTCTTAACCTGCGCTTGACAATAGCCCAGAGGGTCTCAATCGGGTTGAGGTCTGGGCTATTATCCGGCCATGGTAAAACTGCAACATGATTAGTGGCGAGGCATTGCATGGATTTCCTGCTGGTGTGGTAAAGTAAAAACATTTGCATAAAAACAAAATCACCAGTAGGAAACCACTCATGAGCTTTGGGAATCATCTGAGTTGTGAGAACTTCCACATATTGGTCGGAGTTTATAGTTTTCTTTACAACATGCAAACTGCCACAACCTTTTGCACTCATCATGAACCACACCATCACATTTGTAGGCAATTTTACTGTGGCTCTTCTGGGGATTGGCCTGCCACTTTCATGCCAGACACGAGGCGTAGATGCTGCTTCACACTGAAAGGAGGATTCGTCTGAAAAACAAACTTTTGACCAATCCTCAACACTCCAACCAGTATGATCATTGACCCACTGGAGACGTTTCTTGCGCATTGCAGTAGTCAGTAAAGGCTTAGGAACAGGTTTTACACTCATAACTTCTTGTTTCTAGAGTCTACGTTGCACTGTTTTGTAGGACACAGTTGACACTCCAGTGGTTTAAAGACCACAAGTCAATTGATGTGAAGTTGCTTGGAGATTATGCAGCACAAGCCGACGAATTTGGCGTCTGTCTGCAAGGATATTTCTCTTTTGCATCCACTTCGCTCAATTTGAGAAGTACTGGAAGTATCTTGTTTCTTGATAGGCTGGACGGTCCTTGTACTGACTCCAATGTGATCTGCAATGTCACCAATTGAATGTCTGCCACCTTTAAGAAGAGCTAGAATAGCAGTCTTTTGGGACTCTGTAGTATATTTCTTCTTTTCCATTTCAGAAACAAGTAAATAAATGAAATATTATTATGTTTCTCAGGATTGATGTGAAAATGACGTGTTTCATACCCAGTAACTGGTTATTTCCATGTGAATAAATTTATCTTCTTGTTACCAAGCCATAAAAGCTTTCATGATAAAACAAATGTTAGTTTGTGTGCAGCGTTATTTGCTATGTGAACAGCTAATCAATTGGCAAAATCTTTCATTTTCAAAATTATGCGATCATATTTGTCATTATTGGTCATGATAATAATAATAATTCATAGTGCCAGGCAAATTTATTTATTAGCTTCAAAATGAATGAAATATAAATAAATGAACATCTGCTATTGTGTTTCTATATTTCTTCTTGTAAAAGTAAGAAATTTTATATGCGCATGCGAATTTTAAACATTTAAGCAAAAGTTTCTGTAAAAAACCTAAAATTATATGGGAGTGACTATTAATTTGTCCCCTACTGCAATTAACTTTCTTTTAAAAAAACCAGTCGTTCTGAAGATGACAGTTAATCCGTTGAAATTAATCAACACTTGAATAAAAATTCAATTGGCTTGTTAAATTTTCAATCGAAAATAATGCACTTACAATTGCTCCCCAAAAATTTCTCTCCATAAAAATTGTTCCAAGAATGATTGCTCCGGATAAAATTGCTTTGCGAAATAATTGCGCTGTGGTGAATTTCTCGAAGGAGAGTGAATTTTAATAGCAATAATTAGCTGCAAGTATAATATTGATGTATAAAACATGGTTTTCATTATACGATCTCTTAAGGTTAAGATTAACTCTAAACCTAACACTAACCCTAACCATAACCATAACCTTAACCCAGTTTTTCATGCAGTAGTTTTTGTACGGAGAGCAGTTTTTTTAGGGAGCAATAATTAAGGGAGCAATTGTACGGGGAGCAATTTTTTAAAAGCAATTGTCTGGATACCATCGAAAAAAACGCATCATTTTGGTTAATATTAAAATTTGATATGGTGTTTTTTTCCAATCTATATTCTAAAATATTCCGACCAGTTACTACATTCCGAAATATCAGAGAAATTATATAATTTATAATTTAATAGTTTACACGAATAATCCATTTTCCGTCTCTGGACTTTGAATAATTATAAGACAAAATCAGTCTCACTTTTCAAAAATAAAACCACATAAGATTGCACAGCTTTATAAACAACGATCAAAGATTCTTCAGGAGCTTCAATTTTATTTGATAAATAATCGTTGACTCTGAGAAAAACTCTCTGGACGCTGATATTCTTGTCTCTCGGACTATCAGGACCATTGATAATAAATCTATTCGTCGAAAGTTGAATTCTACTAGAAAAACTTATTGAAAAAGGTTAACTCACTTGCCCATGTTGCAGGAAGTGAAAGAACTATTCATGGCTTCATTGGAATGATATTTAGCCAACAGGGTCGTGATTATATACCGATAAATAATTACCAAATCATCCTGGGAAATCGTATAGCTAAATAATAAGGATTAAGATTATTCTATTTTCTACTAAGATGTAAAAGTTATGCAAATTTCTAAAAAATGAGAGTAAAATACAAATAAGATAAGTAATATTATGCGTGACCCGAAAAATGCGCTAAATTGAATTACATAATTAATTATTAACTTTTTAAACATCTAAATGTCAATATTAAAAGCCACTGAGTGCAAAAAGTCCTTCGATTCCCGTTCTTTGTGACCAAAATATTCCACTCAAAATACAACTTATAGTTTGCTCTGGCAAGTCCTGCTCACGACGGAAATTATCCACCGATGTATAAATGGTAGGATGATGGCAAGTAACAGATGACTGAAATGCAATCCTCAACTAACTTATTAGTTCGAGGCAAACATTCAGCAGTCCATAATAGCATACTCATATTATGACGAATTAATAATAAAAGATCAACATATTTTAATACACATTTATTAAATTTTAATTTATTTACGCATTTCGTAATTACTTAATTCGTTTTGCGCGCAAATGTCGGTTTTGACATCGCGCTTTTGTTGTCCGCGCATTTGTCAGGGTACCAATATTATGAATGGATAATCATGGAATAGATTTAAAATAATATTTTTAATAATATATTGCTAAATATTGAAAAATATATTTAAGAATTCATAGTAAAATTTCATTCCGGCTCTGTTTCTACTTCTAATAAAAAACTGAGAAAATATCAAGAAGAATTTATTAAATACGGTTTCACATGTTGTGTTATCAATGGGACTAAATATCCATTGGGTGTTAATTTCAATGAAAAACTGACACACGAAAGCATGAACCCACTAAATTGAAAAGACATTTAGAAACATTAAGATCTTTTAACCCTTTGAACCCTAAAGGCCGATAAATCGGCTAAAGTTTCCTTAAGTTATGCTTTTGTTTTTGTTGATACATTAAAAGTACTCATTTCGTCTTTCGGTTAAATTATCGGTTAAACGAACGGTTAAACGTTTAATTCTTTAAACGGATGGCGTTTAAACGTTTACAATTTTTACTAAACGTGCCGACCCCTAATTGAAATATTAAAAATGAATCTGAGGATACACTTTAAACATATCAGATACTAATATCATATGATAGCTAGAACGACGAAAATTGGTTGTCTCAACAGGATATAATGTACGAAAGAGATATAGGACCTTAGAACGGTATTATTTTCACAAAATCTGAATGATCTCTAAAGGAGTGACTAGATTGAAGACATTTATTAGGCTTCTTGTATTCATTAGATATATCATTTACTTATGGTAGTGACTGAGAATTCATTGATAATTAAATGTAAAAATAAATATAATCATTGAACTGATAAATAAATTAAACTAAAACTGTAATTTTAAATTAATCCATGCATTAATTAATGAATAATTTTTATATAAAATAACGAATTAATTAATTAAAGTTTGGTTCCAATAAAAATTATATTTGTAATAATATCCGTTGTATTAACAAACAAAAAACAAATGAAGTCTCACTGGACAACATTATTACTATTGAACAGCAATATTGAGCCTCTGATTATATCTGAGTACTTCCTTTCCAAATCAGAGATTATTTTTTTTCCAGCGGCGAGCGTTTCTTCGTCTAAAAACATCAGTTGGACCCCGGGCAGACTGTCTACTATTTGGTACCCATGAAGCATTCCGTTCCTGATATACTGTTGAAATAACGAATCAGTCTCCATTCACATTCTCATAATCACATTACTTTATCGAAAAACGAGATCAATTTTTCCTTGAGACTTTCCAGGCCGTCTTTTTTAGTTATAAGTGCTGGCGATCCCATAAATAGCTTTAATAAATCTTCAATAAATAATTTTTTGTAGAACGCAATATTAATAATCAAATTGTTGATTCAAAGACTTTTTAATTATATTATAAATTCTTATTTTATATAAATATATGTAATTCATCCTCGCCATCCTTGTGTTAGATTTGCAGATATTAAATGGAGCAAACTTCATATTATTGATATCGATAATAAACTTTTGAAATAAACTTGTCGTTATTTATAAGTTACATCTTTCCTCTTTCCAAATTAATATTAATATGGATTTTAATACTGCTTTGATAAGCTCATGTTTTGATGAAATAAGAGTTCCGTCGAGAATCAAAACACAGCAGACAGCTGATAATATCAACAGCGTTCCCTTCCAAGTAGCTACGAATGCGATGGTAACTCGACATGTTCAATGAACCATGTTGGTCGGCATAAGACTGTAGTCAATAATGGTGTTCTGAAAGCAACAGTAGAAGCCAAAACTAGTTATAATGCACATGAATTAGTATTAATTATCGGTGTATCTAAGCAACAATACTGACTCATATGGGGCAAATTGGCAAGAGAAAAGGCTGGACAATGAATATAGTGTATGAACTGAACCATGCCAAAAAAGAATGATGATTCAAGGCATGCCTCTATTTTATTTCGTAACAAAAATGATCTATTTCACAATCGCAACGAAAAAATGTATCATAAAAGACATTTGCAGATGTTAATAGCTGAACACTTTAAAACACTCCCCCTTTATGAAACACCTACCAGAAGAAGCTGATGGTGACTGTTTTGTGGTTAGGCTCAGGTTTTAATTAACATAGCTTCAAGGGACCCGGAACATGGATTAATACGAATATCTACTGTAGTGATTTAAAAAAAATCGAGTTAG
>MQRK01147237.1:2085-17807 GCA_001938485.1 Girardia tigrina | reverse complement strand
GACATAAAAAAGGAAGTGAGACTTAATAAAGTGAAAGGAATAGATGAGATAAAAGAAAAGATAAAAATGAATCCTGATATTGAGGTTGCAACCACTTCTCACATACATGATTATTTAAAAATTTTAAAATCAATGTATGCCTGGGCAGATCCGAAATGATGATATTCCTATATCGTGGCAGTATGGAGTTGCATCCGCGATTGCGACTGATTTTCCCCGAATCCATATCTAAATTCATATGCCTCGGGGCAGATCCGAAATAATGACTTAAATGTGTCGGGGCACTACGGAAATTATTTAATAAAAATAATTAAATTTGTTTTACTGAACACCGGAAACTTCACAGACAGAATGACAGACAGAAATCATAATTCTATTATAAAGATAATAATATGCCATTTACCTTTACTTACATATATTATTGAATGAAATCGAATATATCAATGAATAATCCTGTAAATGTTAAGTACACGGTCACAAAACATAATAATCTTGAATGAAAGGAAATAATGTAATTAATCAATAAGTAAATGTAATTTACTCTTTCTTTATTTATGGAAGATGAAAAGCGCAAAAAATAAACAAGGAATACACTGACCGAGTGATATAATTGATGAGATTCATCTCCGTCACTAGTTACCATTTTCGTACAGTTGTCCAATAATTTCTTACTGATTGTATTTTCCCAAATAAAGTACTCCGGATCTTCTACCAAGCAAAATAGATCGAAAGATCTAAGTATATATTTAAATGATAAATAAGTAACATAGGTTATAAAAATTTACTCTATCAAAGAGCGCATAGTAATTGGTAGCTTTTCCATGAAATCACTGCGTGACTGTGTTAAATCTATACAAGCCCATACTTTACACAATAAAGATTTTTGGTGTATTGGAAGACCAGCTTTACTTTCAGGTTGCACCAATCGGTTTTGAAGAACTAACTAGACATATCTAAATCTTAAATAAACTGGTAGATACCTTTGCGTAACTGGCTTAGTTCTTTAGAAGGAAGCAAAAGTAAATTTGACAAATACACAATATGGTTTTCAGGTCCTAGTAAGGATCCAACTGATAGAAAACATTGGTTTATAAAAGATTACACAAAATGAATACAAACATTCCATAGACAAATTATTGTCTTTACTGGACACTTTCCCGACCAGAAAATCCTGATTGTCGTGTTGATAGAAGTATTGCGTATAGCAACTAGCTGTGTTGATTATTTTACTGACAAGATTTGTATCCCGTGCTACAACAACAAGAGATATGGGCCTATAACGAGCATCGTCTTCCTCGTACAAATAACGATTCTTGTCGTAACATAACTGATGCTGTAACAAATAAGATTTATAAAATAATATTATCCTTATTTCATTAAAGTCTAGCCATTCTGAAAATATAAATTTTGTCACACAATGAAATACAAAATTTATAAACTTTTCTTTCTTTTTTGATACCGAACAACTATTAAATGTGTCAAAATGACTTTGTAAAACAAGCTCAATGATTTGAAAAAATAATGCTAACGATGCAATAAGAGGAAAAGTAAATGTTAAAAGATTCTTCCATAAAATGTATTAGTGAAAGTATTAGCGACGGATGAATTGCTAAAAATTGTTAAAAGTAAATTAATAAAACAATAAAAATCTTATGTCAGTGTTGTTATCACTTCTAATTGGGGAAAATTCACAATTTTCCATTTTTTTATTAAAAAATGTTTTTAATAAATGTCTGATGTTGTATTATATGCAAGAAAATTAGGTACGCTTTGCCTTGTGTCTATTGTTTGTACTGGGTGTGTTGGAAGTATGTGTACGGTGAGAAATTATTTCTCATATATTAAGTTGCAATTTAGTGTACACACGTTATTAAGATATGTTTTAATTTTATTTTCTACATTTTAATTGGTTATTTAAATTCAGTTTCGAATTTATACTAAGGAATTTTTAATAGATTGCCCAAAACTTGTTATTAACTGAATGCTACAGTAGCAAGGTTATATTTAAAGAGGTGAATTATAAGTCCTAAAATATTGAAAACATTGAAATATTTCAAATGCTTTATTTTGCGTAAGATTACTTCGGAGAATCACAAAAAAAATAATATTAAAAGTTTGTTTCATGAGAGTTAAATCAGAAATTAAAGTAATCTTTTTTTGATCTTAAAATACAAGAAAAATCAATAAAAGATACTTAATAACACAATCAAACTTCTTTAATAGAGTCAATATTTTTTATAAATTGCCCCGTTAGAGAAGTTTCATTGAAACGGATTTTTATTATTTGAATGTCATTATATGTAATTTTCAAAAAGGCTAAATGTAAAGATAAAATTTTAACCGACTTCGTTTATGTTGGACAAAAGAAGCAACATTAATAACAGTTTAAGAAGAAAAAATGAGCCGGGAATTGTAATTTCATCTAGAAATATTTGATCATCTAAACATCAATAGGAAAAATAAAAGTATTCATACCTGCAAACATAAAAGCCATCATAAAAGATGGACCAAATTCAAATCGAGAAATATCTATCATATTATATAAGCATAAAAACAAGTCAAAAATAATGACAATACTTGGAGGTACCATTTGCCAGATCTTCATCCATGAAAGATGTTCCACACTCGACACTGATGAATCCGGTGTCAGGACGTTGTTGACCTGTAATCAATGGTAACTGTATCACAGGATAACGTTTTCGTATAAAATAAATATAATTTGAACATTAAAATATAAAAATAATCTTAAATAGTTAAAAATAAATATATGATGAAATTAAATTTTAAGATTCTAAAATAGTAAATTTTTACACAAAATAAAATTACACAAACCAAATGTTTGAAATTTTTTAATATTATAAAATTCTGTAAATGCTTAGCAATAAATTTGTAACCTTTTTCAGTTTGTATTCCTTCTCGTTTATAAAAATAATTGAAATAGTCTAACGTCATATACATTTGAGAGTGTAGTGCACGCAATTTCAGCATTAAATTTTAATTTAATTTAAATTTTAAATTAATTTACTTAATGCAACCCGGCGGAATTCGACATATGATTTTTCTTTAATGTATGTTTTTTTTTAAATTCAATTAGTAATTTTTATGTCCACCATCTTGTTAATCCTCGCAACCGGGGGCCGAAAATAAATGTTAAACAAAAAACGCAATCAAAAAAATTCAATCAACAATTTTGTTCTAATAAACAAAATTTGGGCAGTTTTTTAATTCAATAAAGATTTTTTTCTAAAAGAATTTTTTCTTTTTACTTTTCACACACAAAAGAGAGTTCTCCCGTTATATATACAAACGGAAAGAAAACATAAACGATTGGATAATTGGAACGATATTGCTGAACATAATTTAAATGGTAAAAAGAACATAGAAAAATAACATCAATCGATCCGAAAATTAATATTCTAGCCTCATACTAGTTTTATTTGTTAAATGTTTTTCAATAAAGACGGGTGGACAGTGCCAGATGAATCATAGTTGATACCCATAGGCAGTCAAACTCAAGGGCCCCTGACGCGAGAGTACCAGGCCTATATTGCAATTTGTGAATTTAACCGACAAGTACTTTCTTAGTGTCTGTAAGTAATCTAGCCTATTTTTCATTTCACTGTCAGTCGCGCAGCCGCTAGTAACGTAAATGTTGGTATGTTGTAATCAGACACCGACACAGTACGATTTTCATTGGTGGCGGCGCGCCTGGTATTTTTTACGTCACTGTATGAAAATATAATAATTTGTTATTCTCCTTATCCACCGACATGGTTCACAAATTCACGCCATTTTTGTTGTCATTCACGTGATGCTACTGCACTTTTTTTGGCTGTAAGTAACAATTCTTGAGTTGAGTAAATTTGAGTCAATCATAAACGAATACGAATAAAATGTTGACAGTTGAATGTTGATGACGAATCATTTGAAATTTTAAAAGTTTGTTTTTCTGTCAACTATCGTTGCTAAATTGCTAATATTTGTAAATTTGCAATACAATACTAAAATACATTTATCTTTTTATCTCGGGGATCCTTGGTAGTTGCCAACGTTGCCTAATGGGTAATCAGCACTGCGGCAGGGCGCCCTCTTACAGAGTAATGGTGGTTACAGCCTACTGCATTGTATTTGTAAATTAATAAATTTCATGTAACTTTGTCTTGATTATATAATATTGTTTACAATATGAATTTTGAGTGCTTAATGAGCAGAAATGTTCATTTTTATGATGTCTAAAAATACACGATTTTTTATTCCTGAATTAAATAACTTTTGATCGTGTCAAAGTATGCTTTTGAAATGAAGTTCCCAATATCAACGAAGTAGCTTCTATTTACTGGTCATAGCAAAACTTTATAATTCATTATTGTGTGATGCAGAAGAGGTATCAAAAATGTGTCGTTAGAGTAAAACAAAAAATATATTGTGTTAATAATTCAAAAACAAATGTGTGTACCCAAAATCCAACAGAATCAGATTCTATGCTACTGTTTAAACTTCATATGAGTTGTCAAACAAATTGAATTCATTTTCATGTAAAACAAAAAAATAATATTTTGCACACGGGAGGTGCAATTAACTTACCTGGAATTAACTTGCAAGGGATAATACTTGTCACAATTGTATTGGTAAACTAAATTTTGCTTTCATATCCAAATTTTTCACATTTTTTGAAATTTTATTAGTTAGAATTAAAATTTAATTTATCACCTAAAATGGAGCCCATTTTCTAATACCCGATTAAAATCCTTGGCTCAGTATGTATTAAAAACAATATTTTATTCACACAATGAGATCTATTTTAGAATGAATAATTCGTATGAAAATTTTCCATTTTCAAAATAGAAATTTTATGCTTTGTAAGATTTTAAATTCATTTTTCTTCATTTAATTTAAAATTTTTATTTTGCAATGTATCTTTTGGAAAATCTTCCAAATTCATTCATTTTACAATTTCGCTACTCATCCGTTGTACGATCATAGACCTAGCTGACAACCAAAGAATATTCTGCAAATTCCACATAATCAGAAAGTTCTTTAATCCAAAGTATTATTCAACTGCAGGAAACCGAGTTTATTTATTGACCGATATTCATTTTTATCTGTGGTTTTAACGAATATTTTTTTATTTATTAGTCGATAATATATTTATAAACTTAAACTTAATTATTTTAATATTATACAAGGACGTTTGTTAGAAATTTGTTTTATTTTCTTTTTGTTGTCATTCAAGTTTTCTTTAATCATCATAATTATTTTCTCCTCGACTTGAAGCTAATGTGCTAAAGAGAGCATTGAAGTAGGATCTCTAATTGCGTATTCTTCTAAATGTATAATGTCATCCTCCAATATAATTGCTAGTACGACGAAAATTAGAAAGATTTCGAATATAACAATTTGAACGACAGGAATCCCGATCGGGATTCGTGGAAAAAAAGCAACTTAATTATGGTTTCTCAGCCCCTATGCCTCGTACTTCGAGTTTTTTAAAGGCTTTGATTGGAAGGGTGTTGATTGGAAATGGTATATCCAAGTGGCCTTATGTCCTGCGTGTGTCGCAACGCCACAAGTATAAAGTAAAAATGAAATAATAAATTATAAAGCATTGGTGAATAGTTTATTTCCTTTTAAATTATTCGTATAATCATGACACATTTTGCTTTAAAAAGGGTATGAAAATTATGTTATGTTTTAACATCTAAAGACTTAACTTATCAAGTCTATTTTATAATAGTTATTTACGTCGTAAAGTTTACGAAATTGACTTTCAATTTTAGATGTTTACAATTGTTATAACTATTTTGTAAACAATTTGAAAATAAAATAGTGATTTACCTCAACCAAATATTTTAAGTCTTCGAGGGATCCACGAGCCATCATATAACCAATAAAATACAGTCTCTTTCCTATTTGTACCATTTCGCAAGTATTTCCTGTACGAATGACATGAATTCGCATAAGTGTTTTAGAAAAAAGACCTCTAGCAATACATGGAACAGCTCGATTAACATACGCCCCTTTATTACGTTTATTTTTGGTCAGGAGAACCGAAAACACCACACATTCTAAACACATTTATGTTTCACAGTTATACTACAAGTTCCCATACCTTCGAGCTTTCTTTCATTGATGTTTTCCAAATAATCCATCCCGCACTTGCACTTTGCTGGTCTGGGCATCAAATATTTATAAATTACATACTATATAAATACACCTTTCTTCAATTGTTTCTGCTTCAAAAATAAAAGAATGTGACTTTATTATCATCTTACTACTGTTTGTCAATTCTTACCACAAAACACTATTGTGACGAGGAATGTAATAAATAATCTCTAATTAAATAATTTTTATTATTAAATAGAATTGGAGCATCGTATAACCCGACGACCTTCGATAAATCAAATTCAGAAATGTACAGATACACCATTTTTAAGTTAAATAATTGCAGTAGAGTATGTAAATTAGACCCTACATAAGTTATACCTCTATCAAAGTGCACCATTTACTCTTTTGTGTAGAAAAAGTCTTCTCAACAACGTACACTACCATAAAGTCCTTGTTTGATAAACACCTTTATTTTTATAAACACGCAATTTAACATATTTTGTGTTTTGTTTTCTAATTCTTAATTTTCTGTTTATTTTTTCAAATTTACAATTTATAAATCCATGTAAAAGTTAATCAACGACATTAAAATTAATAAGAGACAAAAATAACACTTCAGAAGAAAATCGAAAATTTTCATTTTTTTGAAAGTGATAAAAGTCTAAGAACAACTGATCAATGATACATTGTTTCTAAAGGAATAGTACAATGAGTGTTCCTGGAACGCCGTTCCAGAAAAACACAAGTATTTGCCGAACTTGATTGAGGAAGAATTCTATAAGTATGGAGATGATCCCTAGACTTTTCGTCTAATATTTTATTGCCTAAAAATTTTGAGGTCTAAAATTAAAATTATTTCTATAATATTATTATGGATTATGAAGATTTAATTAAATTTTTCGATTCGCTAAACGATTTATTGATAAAAAAGTATTTTTAGTTAATATTGTTTTGTTTAAAATTTATTTAGTTTGGTAACGTTTTTAATTAAAATACTTTTTCTGAAATTGTTTTTAATACTTAAAAATATAAAAAAATTTAATTATCATTATTTGTTTGCAAAACATTATAAATAATATATAATGCTTCAAACAACTAAGTCTTCAAAACGAAAAATGGTCAGGATAATGGTCACGAATACCACATTAACACAAAAAGTAAACAATGTAATAAAATTTACTGGAGATGTTCTATGCGAGAAATTTATTACGAATCTAGATGTCGAAAATGGAATCACGGTACATAAACGATCTCCTCATACTCATACCGATTCTCAAATATAAATTACTACGAGACAAATTATAAATGAAAATTAAAATTCCGCCTTCATTTCACCATTGATTCCGCTATCTCAAATAACTCAAAACCAGATTAAATTAATTCAAGACAATGAAGTTTTAGTTAATTTATCCGAAAGAACAACTTTATTAAGAATGGTAAATAGAATTCAAACTATTGGTCGGCTAACTAATCCAACTTCATTAGACAATGTAGTGATAACCTCGCCTTTTACAGAATCTTTTTTGGGTGAAAAATCTTTACAGTTTGATTCAGGTAAAAATGATAATGAAAGAATATTAATTTTCTTTATAGAAAATACTCTAAGAAACTTGGTACAAAGTCGTACTATATATTGTGATGGTACATTTAAAACTGTTCCAGCTCTATTTTTTCAGCTCTATACAATTCATGGAGATATTATGGAACATACTTTCTGTGTATATATGTTTTGTGCTCCAAGAAGAACAAAAACACATACAAAAATTTTCAACATTTAAATTTCAGAAGTTGCCAAATTAACATTAACTTTTTGTCCGCTTGATGTATATCTCGATTTCGAGAGATATGTAATTGGAGCGATAGAAGAATGCTTTCCAAATTCTGAAATTTCTGGCTGTCTTTTTCATTTTAATCAATCAATGTGGAGAAAATTTGTTGATTTAAAAATGACGAAATTCTATAGGAAACTAATAGATTTCGCTATAAAAGAGCAAATTATAATGTTTATGGCGATACCCTTCCTGCGTGCAAACGATATTCCCGAATTTTTTAAACAATTATATTCTAGTTCTTCAGCTCAAGTCAAAATTTCTGCTGACTATGTAGGATATTTGTATGATGAACTAAAATATCAAAATAATGTTTGAATGGAATTTAATTCAATTTTTCCAATAAGTACATGGTGGTTCATCAAAGAACTTTGGGTGGACGTAGACGTACAAACAATGTCGATGAAAGGTGGCATTCAATATTGCAAAGAACTTTGTTGACAAAACAATCTTCTATTTGGAAATTTATCGAATTTATTAAGAAGGATGAAAGACATAACCAAATATTGATAATACAGCTTTTAGGTGGACATATAAGAATAAAATATCCCATTAAGAAAAAGTATTTGATCTCTAATAACAACATAAAAGCTTTAGTATCAAGAAATGATGAATTGAAAAGAAAAGAAAGTCATTCAAATTTTTTATTACAAGTAGGTTTACACCTGAAAAACAACTTAATCATTTTCAATGATGAATAAATTTTATTATTAAATTTTTTTATTTTTT
Source organism: Girardia tigrina (assembly GCA_001938485.1). Classification (NCBI taxonomy): domain Eukaryota; kingdom Metazoa; phylum Platyhelminthes; order Tricladida; family Dugesiidae; genus Girardia; species Girardia tigrina. The sequence continues at coordinate 9,144 of MQRK01147237.1, read as the reverse complement.
ATTATTAATCTTACGTGTTTTGTATTTTTCTGTGCATTATATATATATATTTAATTTTAGATGAAAAATATTTAAGACGAAAAGTCTAGGGATCACGCTGTCTATCAAAGTAAAGACTATGCTCTATTAATTGACACATCGCTCCAGAGAACATTATTCTATTATTACATATTTGTTTCACTAGAAAGTCATTATGCAAATGCAGTTGTTTTAAAAAAGGAATTTACGAATTCTGAGAATTCATACAAAAATGTAATAAACCAGCAAATAAGTCCCTTATAAAACATTTGATCAGTCGTATACCGCATGGATTTACTTGACTTTACTTAACAACTAATGAAATAATTCTGATTAAATTAATTCATGCAAATTGAAAATTTATAATTCATTAATCTGTTAATTTAATTAATTATTATTTTTAAGTATCAAAAATGGTAATATCAAAGAATTTATACACAGAGTTTGGACTCTTTTTCTTATTATAAGAATGTATGCCTTAGATGTGACAATCTCAAGAAACGCTTCAATGCAATTAATGTTGGAAAGAATCAACAAGTATGAGACCAAAAAGAAGGATTATAAAAATTACATATTCTGAAAGTTTTATAAGACTGAAGAATAGTGTCGGTGTTTGTGATAACAAAAAGAAATAAAAATAAAAAAAGAAAAATAGAGCACCAATTGAAAAAATTTAAATTGGACAGCTTTCAAAATGAATCTCATTCGATTTCCATATCAAAACAGGCAGCATTTGTTTCATTAAACCAAATATTTCGGTTATTATTTGCGCCAATTTGAATCAATCAATTCGAATATATAAAATCACATCAAAACAAAATTAATTGAATTAAAACTCAGTGAAATCAGTACTGGATTGATGGATGAAATGAGTTCAATAATGACTGCATCGATTATTGAGAGCTTTTGAATGTGGAAAGGACTCATCAAAAAGAGCTTTAGCAACAATGTTGCGCGACATATGCATAGAACTGGGTGAACATGTAACCCGATTTCTAGTGGAGCGAATATCGATAAGTCAAGGAGGTTCACATGACAGCTTTTTATCGGAGACTGGTTCGGACATCGCAAATTATTTGTGTGAGGAGCTTGATTGTTTGATATTCACCGGCAGTTTGGACGAGTTACAGGTCGTTGACGTTCAATCGAATAATGATATAATATATGTTTCTACTTGGTTTTCGAAATTCGGCGAGGATTTGGTCCAATCACAAATGGATCCCGCAAGTTCTCTGAATTTATTCATTTGTGATTTTCAAAAACGAAAATTGTGATTGTGAATTTTCGAAAGAAATTTCAATTTTACCACCGAATTGTATTAATAATGTCCCTATTAGCTCTCTACGACAAACTTATGATTCTCATGAATTCTTTAAAAGCTTTACCAGATTGTTCGACTCGAAATTATTTATATCCAATCATTATGCTTGTGAATGTTTCAAATTTATCTATGAATATTTGTGATTGAATGTGTGTGTTAAAAAACTGTGATATAAAAATTGAATTTTGTGTGTCCGTGTTGAATCGAATTTTTACTGACGTGGCCCCGTTTGATTGGCCGGTATTGTCTTGTTTGACAGTGTTAAATTTAAGCAAATATTTCGAAACGAATTTTTTATATGCGAAAATAATCTAATCGAATTTATTATTTTTTTGTATTGTTTTATTGAATCAAAATAAAATTTTTGGCGAGAAGTGTTTGTTTTTAACTTGATTGCGCGGATAAAAAGCCGCCATTACAATGGATTATGGATGTGAATAATAAGTTCGTTTTGACACTCGAACCGGATAATGAATCCGTATCTAAAAATCTTGTGAATTTAAGAAATCAATTCACTGAATGTGGCTTCCCGGAGTCTTTTGGGAGTTTGAGTAGTTCTTTTCGAATTCTGGGGTTCTCTGAATCGAATTTAAGAAATCAAAAACGATTGTCTTTTTCGTGTCGTTATAAAGGAGTAAAAGCAAGAGATAATCGAAGTCGATTATACTGGCAGTGAGAACCAGACGACAGTGAGTGTCGAGAGACCGTTCTTACCACCGATCAACCGGTTGACGACACGTAAGCCACTGAAGGAGGAAGCGCGGGAACCAGAAAAATTTTAAGGACGGAAGATTTATGCTGGGTTCAATGGTACATCAGAAAATCTAATAGAATAATGACTGAAACCAAAGAGTCGATTACGTATTTTTGTGAATTGAAATTGATTGGTAGACGGGTGTCATCAGAGTTATTGATTCTGCAAATGGTTCAACCCAATGAAATGAAAGTCGGAAATGGGGACAAAACGTTCAAAGTTGCCGATAAAACTGGATCGATGTTTTTGACAAATTTTGCCGCTGCGAAAGAATTATTTGGACTGAGAAATTATCGGATTAGAGTGCTTGAATTGATCGTGTCTGATGAAAGAGAAATCGCCATTGTTCGAAAGAAATTAAAAAGGTTCCCGCATGTTGCTGTGACAGATAATCTGAAAGATGCTGATTCGATGAAATCTGTCGCTCAGTCTGCGTTATGGTTTTGTTTGATCTGCAATTAAGTGATACGAATCATCAATCCTTTGACTTCTCTATTCCCCAAATTTCCAACCCACAGTCCAAACGGTATTTCTCCCCTCTCCCAGTCTTACGATTTAGAAGAATGGAAAGATTTCTACAACCAAAACCAACAGCAATCGATTGACACGTGAGTCAGCATGACGAGGGCTGCGGTCATCAAAAAAATTTCGAGTAAATTAAAATTTTCTCCCCAACCCCACCACCACCTCCCGCCTACAGAGTGCTGCAGCCTCACTGCGCAAGCTCTCGCATCAGTCGGCTATATCTGACGGTAGATACTTCCTTACAGTGAAATCGAAAACCAACTGATGTCACTATGAATGTTTGAAGTTTTGTGTTTGAATGTTGTATGTTGATTTGGAATTGTGTCTTTCCTACCCAAATGGATGATTAATATTTTATTTCTTATTATCTAAAAATATCTAATGTTTAAATTTATTTCAAATTTAAAATAATTGTAAAATTTTAAATAAGTTTATTAATTTTATTTACAATTTTTAATAAATAAATCAAATTAATATTTTTTAAATAATTAATAATCATTTAAATTTTTATCCAATAAGTTTTGAATAAATATTTTAACAAATTATTTATATCACGATTTGCTAAAAAATAATAAGAATTAAATCATTAATCAATTTAGTTAGAATGCACTCGTATGAAAGCTTTGACAAAGATTGTCTTAAGGACAATCAAAATTGTTGTTTAAATAAAAATATAAAAAGTCAAATTGGTGTTTTTTATAGTCACAATGAAAGCTAATCTAACACTTAAAATTAATTGTCACGGACTGTGTCAAAACTGATACATTGGAGAGAAGAGCAGGGATTCTCTGTGTGCAAAGCCAGATGGGACGTACTTCCGCGTGTTATCCCAGGGAAACTAGAGTTCTCTCTCTAGGCTAAAACGCTGAGCCATCTGCTGTTTGAAACGGTCGGCAGCAATTATGTATCATTACTGAACTAGCAATCCAGTAATTTGAAGGCCAAGCTTCAGAACTGAGTGTCAGGCTGTAGGGAGTAGTGACCCTACAGTCGTGTGGTCGATTGCATCGCAATGATCCAAGATTTCTAATTTTGGTGAGGGGTGTTGTGAAGCCGGTTCGCCGGTGGAACTAAGGCATGGATCCCCCCATGTGGGGAGTGCCCGTTGAAGCCATAAGCGTCTCAGACCTCCTAAAAAGCGTATAGGCTTAATATCTTTAAAGGATGAGAGGTTCACATTGGAGAGAAGAAAGAAAGAACCACAGAAGAAAGAGTCGTAGAAAACCTCAACATCTCAGGCAACCAGATTCAATCCGTGACGGAACCCCCGACTATCTCGAGGGTGGTGGAAGAAGCTATAGGTACTGAAGAAACACATCTGACTTTTAGGATTGCAGATCTAACTGCAAGGGGGGAGTTCAGATGTCCGTTTCGCGGCTGTACGAAGTCCACCAATACAGTCAAAGGTATGCAGAACCATGACTATACAACCCATGGGTGGTCGTTTCTCACAGGGAAGCCGAAAAGATCTCGGAGACCGAAACTATCCGACCCCGTAGGAGGCCTATCGGGGGGCTGCTAGTGATTCTTTAGTTTGGGTGGACCCTCTAAAGAGCATAGAGGCTCAATACCATTCGAAAGAGATGGGAGGCCCATATTGGAGAGACAAATCGTTAACTCAAAACCCAGATTAGTGAACATTCACAGTCGAGTAACTCGAGTAAGGTTTTTGAACACTGAATTAAAATGTTACTTACAGCCTCATGCATTTTAAAAGATGACTTTCCCATTTTTAAGTTAACTTTGATTCACATTACTAGAGATTTAGATTTTATATAATTGTGAATCGAACATTGACTAATATCCGAATGGGGAAAAAAAGCAGACTTCAAATTAGATATTTTTAAGAAACTTTTTATCTTTAACAAAGTAAAATAAAATTATATGCATAATACGAGGGGTGTCCCAAAAGTTCACGGACTGAGAGAATATGGCGTGGTCACGTGTGTGCGTGACTGTAACGCGCGGTGTGTGTACGATGACATGAGGGGAGAACCAACCAATTGTAATTTAGGTGAACTCTCATTGGCTGCCCGTCGGCATATGTGTGACATACGAATGTATTAATTTGTCACTTTTCTCTCTTGTAGTTAGTATGGAAGAGGCAGTGAAATCTCAACGAGCAATCATCTATTTCTTCTGGAAGGAAGACACACCCACTGCAGAAATTGTGCACCGTTTACACCGAGTCTTTGGTGATGCCGCTATTGGAAGAATGGCTGTCTTTAAGTGGACGCAACGATTCCAGACAGGGTGTCAATCATTGGAGGATGATGAACGCAGTGGTCGACCAACAACGTCCGGATGTCAGGAAAATGTGAAAGTTATCGAGGAAGTCATTCTTGGTGACAGATGTCTCACTATGGCGTTTCTAAAAGTCAAGTGCCCTGCATTATGTCAGAGGAGCTGCATATGAGGAAACTGACTGCCAGGTGGGTGCCGCGCCTCCTCAACAACGACCAGAAGGCTAATCAAAAGTCTGTTTGTCAAGAACTGCAACAAATGGTTCATGATCTCGGTGAGTGGAAGATACGTGGCTCCCGTTTTATCTTCCTGAAACCAAGGACCAGTCCCGTCAATGATGCCGCCCAGGTGACAGACCCCATTTAAAGGCAAAGACCGTCCCTTCAGCCGGGAAGGTAATGGTTACAGTCTTTTGGTACTGTGATGGGATAATTCACATTGATTACCTGCCAAAGGGGGTCACCATCAACAACACATACTACACGAACCTGCTCGATAAAGATCTGCACAAAGCTCTCAAGAACAAACGGCGGGGNGGGGAAAGTTGTCATCCATCCCATTATTGCAACAGGACAACGCACGTCCCCATACAGCGACGTTGACTGTCAGTACCGTGCAACGATTGGACTGGACACTTTTGCCTCACCCCCCAAATTCAGCGGACCTCGCGCCGAGTGATTATAACTTTTTCTCGGCATTGAAGAAACCCCTTCGAGGACATAATTTCGCGAATTTGGATGAAGTGAAAACAGCAGTTAGTGCGTGGATTGCGGAGACACCGCGTATTTTCTTCGATAATGGTATTACGAAATCGACACAGAGATGGGAAAAGTGTGTGAAACTGAATGGTGATTATATTGAAAAGTTCGATAGCGATTCTGATGAGGATTGATCAATTTTGTTAACTTTTTGAGTTTGTTGTTACTGATCAGTCCGCGAAATTTTGGGACATCCCTCGTAATAACTTTTTAAGAATGAATAAAGTTTCTTAGCGAAGAAATTATCGATCCAATTATTTTCAATCAAAAATTCATTGTTAATAAACTGCAATATGGAAATGATTGTCAAGATTAACTAACTTTTCATCAATAATAGAATCGGAATATTCAGGATAAAAGATACTGGTAATATTTCGACTTTTATTTCGACAGAACTTATCAGCACAAGAGAATGAACAACTTCTTGAGAATTTCGATCCAATAGTCAGAGAAACCACGAGACCACTGAAGGTAACAATACGATTGTTACGTGTAACCATATGGGTGGTGTCCGACAATATCATGCTTGGATTAATTAAACATTTTTAATTAAGTTGATAAAAATTATCATCAATGTAACATTCCAAAAAATACAATCAAACGGCGATGAATAATTGTAAAAAAAATTGATAGGGAGAATTAAGAAAAATATCGGTTATAGAGAAGATAATGTTTTCCAAAATTTGAATTTTTCTATGTTCTCTAAACAGATTCCTAATTGAACTTAACTATTCAGTATATTAATCGTAAAGTTAAATCTAAATTAGTAGTTGAATTATTAAGAATAAACAAGAGTTAAGAAGCGTAGAATTAACATTAAATAGAGTACTGGGTGACGCAAAATAAACTCCAAGGTACTTTTCTATTGGATCTTTTTATCCACCTACTTTTTTATATGTAAAGTATACATTTTTAGAATCCTGAGCGTCGCCAAATTCTGATGGTATATAAAAAATCAAAAAAAAACATCAAAAATTAAAAAACATTTTTGAGACGAAAAATTTAACAAGCGTTTTTTTAAATGAACTTAGAAAGTTTTACCCTCAAATTTGATTCAAATGACGTATACGGATCAGCAAAAAGCTCATCTCGTTTTGATGCTTGTTGAGGAAGCCTATGATTATTCGCAGCTTAAAACTCGATTCCGAAGTGAAACAAGAAATGGTCGAGAAAAGATTCCGGAAAAAAGAGTCATTGTAAAATGGATTGACGATTTTCGAGCGACTGGAAGTGTCCATAGAAAGCGCGGAAAGAACAAGCCAAAACGTGTTCGCATTGAAGACGTCCGTGAAGCCTTTACTGCAAATCCTCATCTATCAACTTGCGACACTGACAGCGAAGAAGACGATCACGGAACAGTTCGTATGTCACAAAGAAGCTTGCAGCGAATTTTGAAAGAAGACTTACAGATGCGTCCCTATCATTTGCAAATGGCTCAT